>MIPV01007591.1:13409-26393 GCA_001983365.1 Amanita bisporigera | reverse complement strand
ATTCTATTAATATACCTTCCATAATAAGCCATATGACTCATTCTGCAGTCATTATGAGTCATTATGAGTCATTGCGCAGCCGCATGACTCATTTTCGGAGCCTTATGACTCATGCGCAGTCATATGAGTCATAATTGGTCATATTAAAGGAACCGATGATTCGGTGAGTCATTTGTATGACTCATTATCATTAGTTAAATATGAAACACATAAATAATAGTTATTAATTCTAATCTAATAAGATTAGATACGATGTAGATACGATAAGATACAGATTAGATTAGATAACTAATGAAGCGCATTAGATTCATTAATGTAATGAAGTACATTAGATTCATTAATGAAACCTATTAGAGTTTCGACATTGAGTAGTAAGGATGATGAAGGAGGAAAAAGAGACTGTAATAGGGTTGGCCACATACTCATCCTTTGCAGCCTGGCACTTGTTGTTCCACCATGTGGTTGGGTTGCCACCTTCCTTGGGGGTGCATGCATTGGTGTCCCATGCTCTCTGGATCATTGACTTACCCCTTCTCATTTGAATACCAGTGGAAATTGGGATTGCATACATATGAGGTATCTAATGGTAGCTACAGCCTAACATCATCACATATATGTATACTGCCTAGGATGAGTGGTCAGACTAAGAAAAGAGATTATAAAATTATCATACATATTACACATGTGATGTCTTGTTGATCTCTTCTTGAAGTACATCGAGGTGTTTCCCATATTCTAGTGTCTTTGGGTGTGTTTCCCCCATCACATCTTGCATGGCATGCACTGCTTCATTGAGTGTAACTTGTGCCTTGGTCAAGTATCCTTGCTTCCAATAAGTGATTGCCAAGTTTGCCCTACTAAGTAGGGCATCTGGACTATTTTTTTCTTTTCTTTGTTCCACAACCTGAACCAGAAATTTCTCTGCCTCATCTAATCTTCCCTGCTCCCTGTAAGTAATTGCTAAGTCCTCAATGCTTCCAAGGGTGCTTGAATGGGTTTCTCCAAATTTGGCCTTTGATAACTCCACTACTATGCTTTGTAATTCCTCTGCTTCATTTAACCTTCCTTGTTTCCTGTATGTGAGTGCCAAGTTCCCCATACTTAATATTGTACTTGGATGGTCTAATTCATATATAACCTTGTACTGCTCCATCACCTTTTTTTGCAACATTTCTGCCTCAACCAACTTCTGCTGATCAATATATGTGACTGCAAGGTTGTTCATGCTCAACAATGCCTCAATATGATTTTCTCCATATTTTTTCTTGTTGAAATCCAACAGTTTGACTTGCAATTTTTCAGCTTTATCAAACCTGCCTTGTTTATAATATGTGACTCCAAGGTTGTTCATAGTGGTGAGAGTGTCAGGATGGTCTTCTCCAAGACACACTTTCCTTCCTTCAAGAACACACAGCTCAAGTGTCTCAGCTTCATTCCATCTTCCCTTAGCCCTATATATAGCTGCCAAATTATTCTGATTCCTTAGGGTATCTGGATGATGTTCCCCAAGTTTGGCCTTTGATATTTCTGCAACTTCTAACAACAGCTCTTCTGCCTCTTCAAGCCTGCTTTGATTAAAGTATGTGACTGCCAGATTGTTCATACTTAGGAGAGTGTCAGGATGATCCTCCCCAAATTGAAGTCTCCTCTCCCTAACAACAATCTTGTGTAGCTCTTCTGCATCCTTCCACATCCCTTTAGCATCATATGCAAGTGCTAAATTATTCATGCTTGTAATGGTATACCTATGGGTTTCCCCATATCTTGCTTTCATTCCTTCAATTGCTTGCATCTGCATTCTCATTGATTCATCAAACCTTCCCTGGTGCCAGTATGTAAGTGCCAAATTATTCAAAGCCTTCAATGTATCTGGATGGTTTGCACCAAACCTTGCCTTTCTTTGTTCAAGGACCTTCTGTTCCAATTCCTCTGCTTGATCCCACTTCCCTTGTGCTGTATACACCATTGCCAATGTGGCTCTAAATACTGATTTTTGAGAATTGTCTTTTACTTCTGGATTCTCCAATATGGAGTGGCTAAGCTCTTCTGCAGCTTGTAGTTTGCCTTGTGACAAATAGATAAGCACAAGTTGATGAGCATCCTTTGCCAACATGGCTGTTGGGTAGTTGTCTCTCTTTCCATATAGTACTTCTTTGACAAGTGCTTCTGCCTCATTCCATCTTCCCTGCAACCAATATGTGTTTGCCAAACTACCCATTATGAGGGGCCTCAGTTGATAATAATTTTCAAACTTGTCTGACATCCCCTGCAGTTGTTGCAGCACTTGTTCACCTTCCTTGACCATACCATTTCTTAGAAATGCATTCCCCAATAAAATCATGCTTAGTAAAGCCTCAGAAGAATTCATCTCCAGCAATTCTTGAGCTACTTGTTGGTGCAGTTTGATTTCATCATCCCATTCCCCATATCTATGGAAGGTACTTGCATATACAGTGTGTTCCAGACCAGAATATCCAGATGGAATTGACTGGACAATTTTTTTAATGTGAGGAAGCAATGTCCTGCAAAATTCATCATCTGCTTGATCAAATAATGGAAAAACTAGTGACAAGGTCAGCAGAGTCCTTGTTTGCTTCCAATATGAAGACTGGTCTGACTCAGAAAGTCTGTCTCTGCTCCAAGCATGCACCAATGGGTGAACTGAATACATCTTATCATTCTTCTTGATCAGAGAGAATGATAACAAGACTTTCATACCATCCTGGAAGAGGGATAGGTCCCATGACCCTCTCTCATTCAAAAAGAAGAGGTTTGGGTCTGGGATTGATGGCAACAGCAACTGGTCTGACTCCTTGACAGTATTTTCTACATCCAATTTCTTATAAGTCTTAGCAGCCCTCTTGAATATGTCTTGAGAAATGTTATCACAGTCAAGGAAACCAAAGATACTATGAAGCAGGAGAGCACTCTGAGCTGCTTGATCACTTGCAGCTCTAGACTCTATGTGTTTAATTGATAGATCCCATGTGCTATAAGCACAATGTCCATAATCAGATGCAGCATTGAAGGGATCAGCCATCAGTTTATGACGATGTGTAGCATATAGTTCCAGGTAATCATCAAGATCCATTTCACATTCTCTAATGTAGGCTCCAGCCTGATCAATTGCCACAGGAACATAGCCTAGCATAGAGACCATCTGTGCTGCCACATCTCTTGAATAAGAATCAAGATCTCCAGATTTCTGGAGCAATGAGATGGCTTCATCTTCTTCCATCTGATCAACAAGAATATGTTTGGAAGTGAGTCTGCTCAAAGCTTTGTTTCTGCTGGTAATCAAGATATTGCCCATTTTTCCAGATGGCAAAAAACCCTCAACCACCTCATAGCCACCATCAGCATTATCAAATATCAAAAGCCAATTAGAAAGTTGGGCTGACATCCATTCCAGTGCACCCTCAGCTGATGGTTTAGGCAAACCCTGAACTTTGGCAATTTGTTTCAAAGCCAGAGTGATTGAGCTTTTTGAAGATGCATCAATCCAGAATATATGAGGAAACCTAACCACTATCAGTCTTGGAACTTATCAATTAACATCAACTCACCACTCTTTGCACTCTTCTATGAACTTGAGGCAGATCTGTGTCTTACCAATGCCACCCATGCCGTGCAAAAGCAAAGATTTTCTGGAAGGTGCACCGGGTGCAGTCGGATCAAAATGCTCTTTCATTTTCTTGAGATACGATTCTCTTCCCGTGAAGAGCGGACTAGGGTTCTTCAATCGCGGCAACGCGGAAATGTCGTCTACAATAGGGTTGGGCAACAAGCAGTGGATGATCTATAAGAGTTGAGCTGCATTAGTCACTTCTGGCGATGACGATGACATTGAGAGGTAGACGACTTGATGGCGCACCTGGTCGCCGTGAATCTCATACAATGTGCTGTTGTTTATCGTAAAGTCCCGGGCTCCGAAGAAGAAGCCAGAGACCCTGGAGGTAGTGTTGCCCATGCTGGGTCGGGTGCGCGGCTTGGACCAAAGTATTGAATCAGGGATTGATGGTTCGAACAAGAAGAGGTTACGCGTCACGCGTCACGCTCGGCCCAACACGCTCACACGCTGTCGACGACTCTAAATCTACTTGACACACAGACCATGTGTGCATTTTCCCTCTATCGACCACTGCATCCGGCAGGAACTCTGCCATCCGCCCATCAACCACCAATCTAGCCGCCAAGAGCAAGTTCCGAACACCAACCATGCCGACACCGACACGTTGTTGGGGGTCGTCAGGCAACGCACACACACCAAGTGATTTCCCAAAACTTCGCGGCGCATGATCCACTTGGCAAGACACCCATCGACCCCTTTGAAACAAAAGTCGCGCCGTCTCATCACAAAGTCAAACGCAACGCAACGCAAAGTTAGTACCTCTACACTTTTTTTTAAAAAAAGAAAAAAAGAAGGGACTATATATAATAATATATTCGTGTGCGAGTCATACTGTAATAAGGCTATATAAGTTGTACCACTGCGGCCAGGGGCCCAAATGAAGACGGACGGTACGGTCGAGGCGATGTGAGAAATCTGAGTGTGTCTTGTCGAAAACATATGCGAGAAAGGACTCCTTTACTAATTAAAGAGAGGTTGAAATGAGAGAGAGAGAGAGAGCATATATGTACGATTTAGAATTGTGCGAAGGAGGGAGGGGGGTTGGAGGAAAAAAAGGCTAGACAAAAGACGGTATCCAGCAGCAGCAGCATCGAGAAAAGAAAGAATTATTCGAATCGAAAAAAAGAGTGGTGCTGTTTTTTTTTCCGAGTTGTAACGAACGTGTGTGTGTGTGTGTTTGAGTCCGGCAAAACCATGTACATGGAAAGCAAGCTTAAAGCAGAGAGAGAGAGAGAGAGCATGTGTCGCCCCGCAAGGGAGACAACATGTTCCCAAATCCGACCGAATCCAGATCGAAAACCGAAAGACGGGGGGACGAAGGTTTGATTCTTTTCAGGACCACCAAAAGAAGAACCCACTATTTCACCAAAAAGAGCACCAGTGCAGGGGGCGACAACGACAGAAGCGGAGAGGGAGCACGAGACTAGTCTTCCTCCTCTTCCTCCTCCAGGCCCAGGCACGGGTTCTTCCTTGTGCAGCTTCACGGGAATCCGGCTCGCAGGCACCGCCGGAGGAGCGGGCGCAGGCACAATGACGGGCGCAGGAGGGATAGACACGACCTGCGGCGCGGTGTGCGTGTGCTGCTGCGGTTGCGGTTGCGGTTGCAATTGGGGTGGTGATTGGGGTTGCGGTGGAGACTGCGGCGGGGACTGCGACTGGGAATGGGGATGCACCTTTTGACCACGCTCGCGTTCCCGGTACATCTCAATCAGTGCTGCCGTTCTGCTCTGCAGCACAGCCGGCTTAGACTCTGCAACGTGCTGACCGTTTCCACCGTCGTTTCCATTGTCGTTTCCTGCAGCTGTGAGAGCTGACGAAGTCTCAGACGTGCGCGAGGGCAAACGACTATTAAAATTAACGACGCGGTGACGCACGTGACGTGACCGAACCGCTTCCCACGGGCCCATTACCACTCCCACGCATCTCCCGTTCGAGCGAGAGCCGCTCCCACGCGTCGGGCCGAGCGTGATGCGTGACTGCGGCCGTCGCAACGCCCACCACCCGCCTCGTTTCGCGAACCGGGCCAGAACCGCCGAGCGCGAGGGGTGGCGACGTGGAGCGGCGGCACGGGAGAAGACTGCAGGGGTGAGTGGATCGTGGATGGGGCTTTGGAGGACAAACAATAGCGGCAAAAGGAGTGAGTTGGAGGAACTACCCTGGGGGTCGGCTTGCCCGGTGACTCCATTAGGGGAGGCAGAGTGAATTATGGGGATCAGGGTCTCGGCACTGCACGGGAACGAAATAAAAGCCATCAGAGAGGGGGCAAACTGCCAATCAACTCATTGGGACCCAAAATCAAGAAACATACATTCTTCCTGCCTCTCCCATGCATGGATAAGTTGATTGGTAAGCCATCAGAGGCCAGGAGGCAAACTATAAAATGACTAACTGACTATTAACAATGTGTGGTAAGATAAGGAGATATGTATGTAGTTGAATCAATTCATCACAAATGGTTGAACACCTTGGCATCTGTGAGTGCCTCTGCCATTCCTGCCTCCCTTCCCCTTCCCAGGTAGTCAGAGAAAGACTGTGGAGACACACCTTTGCTTCCATACTTCTCCTTCAGGAACTGGGGGGCATGGCCAATGTCCCAACCTGCCTTGGCCACAAAGGTGTTGACCAGGCTGATGACCCACTTCCTCTGGCAGTTTTCTGTCTGTTGCCTGTCCTTGTTGTGCCTCCATTGTGCCCCCCAATGCTGCTTGAGTACCTGTCAATACAACTCTCTTCTCTCTAATCTCCTCTGCAAGGCTTCAAGTTGTTGGTTGTGTCTAGGCTTGTCCTAACAGCACATGTCTGATATCCCTGCCAGCAGTGACTGCTCCCCAACCACCACTCTCTGCTCCTCCTCCTCCTCCTGCCCTCTTGCCCATCCCTGCCTGCATCCACACACTACCTCCACCTGGCCCAGCAGCTCCAGCTCCAGCTCCTCCCACTGCCCCTCCAATCCCTATCATTGTTGGTGGTCAAGTCAGCCACCAGCTCCTGCAGCAACATTGGACCAGGCTCCTCTCCCTCTTCCCTGAGGCCCAGCTTCACCAGCATGACTGGGAGTGGGTGTCCAATGACCTACTCCCTTTCTACATCTACCAGCCAGTCAAGAAGATCACTGACATCTGGGCTGAGCATGCTGAAGGACTCAATGGGTACTTGCCTGTTGAGAAAAATAAAGAAAAATTGTTAGGTCATAACATGACCCTCCCCTTAAGACTTCGCATCCCAAGAAGTCAGGTCATTCAGTAGCCTCTGAAACGTTCCAGCCATATCTTCCTCAGCATAGATATCTTTTCAATCCCCCTTCCACCTGTGCCAGTTCCTTTCTAGTTGCTCAAGGTAATTGTGTTCAAATTTCCTGTCTTCCCATCCAAACAGGCATTTGGGCACCGACCAAGTACTTGAGGCATCCACCAGCATGTCCACTAACTTGGCTGTCCATGACTTCCTCTACCTCATATTCATCATCTTGTGATTCCTCTACCATTTGCAACTCTTTGCGTTGCACTGCCTTTTCCTTTTGACCAGGAAATGCAGGTTCTTGGTATGGCTTGAGTAGAACCTCATTGAATACATTGTAGATTTTCCAAGATGCCAGTATCTTCAACTGATACACTGATTCACCAACCTTCTTAACTACCTCCAGAGGACCCACAAATTTGCTGTTGAACTTCTTTGTTGCTTGTAACACTGGTAGATTCTCAGTGCTGAGGTACACCTTATCCCCTGGCTTGTACTGCTGCTGTTTGCTGGTTAAGATTATACCACTTTTCTGTTACAATCACGCCTTGATTATGCTTATGTAAATGCCCCTATCCCTATGCAGTATGTTTTTCTCATTATTATGCATTCTTACTTTGTCATTTATGCTAGAGTCCTCTTTATCACATGGTAACTCATTCATTTATCACATGCACCATCTTTATCACATGCAAGCCTACTCAATCACATGTCAGTAGTCTTGCCTGTACGTATATCAGCTCTGTAATACACAGACTGTACCTCCAGTCTAGTTTTAATGGTCAAACCATTCTTGTGAACTCTCAGCTTGTCTTTGCACACTCAGACTCTCACTCTTACACTTGTGTAGGAGCTTAACTCTCCCTTGAGGAAGTTCTGCTCTCATCACCCTTGAGGTTGATGATTCTCAACACAGTTAAGGTGTAACATTTTCATAGTTTCAGCTGCCTTATCCAGAGCCTGTTTAGCTTTTGCATGTATGTCTTTGACCCCTCTAGCAAGTTCCTTGACTGCTACAACCTTGGGGGTGTCGAAACTCTAATGAGTTTCATTAGTTATCTTATCTATAATCTTATCTACATCTTATCTAATCTTATTAGATTAGAATTAATATTATTTATGTGTTTCATATTTAACTAATGATAATGAGTCAAGCAAATGACTCACTGGATCATTGGTTCCTATGATTATGACTCACTATGACTCATATGACTGTGCATGAGTCATATGGCTGTGCAATGAGTTATAATGACTGCAGATGATGTCATATGGAACATTATGGAACATCATGGAAGGAATATTAATAGATATGACTCAGAATGACTCATACAGGCACTGATAAAGGTACTGATAACCATAACAAGTAGTGTATATTGTACTTAGGTTAGGGTTCCAAAAGTCTATATAAGAAGGTCATTCTGAGTGATAATTCTCCAGTTTTTTAACTAGCAAACAGAGTGATAAGAAGCAGTAACAGTCTAAACAATGTAAGTAGTTGAAAGCCTTACTTAGCCTGTGTCTGCACTGCTGTTCCCTCTTTCAACAGGGGGCGTACATGGGATTAAGTCCTTTGTTGGGATGTCACCTGTAATTCATGAAGAATGGTGAGTATCCAGTAGCCGAATGTACTCTCTCATTGTGACAGAATTGTGCTACTGCCAACCAGTTGCTCCAGTTATCCTGCCTGTGATTGACAAACATTGTCAAGAATTCCTTCACCTCCTGATTAACGTGCTCTGTTTGTCTGTTGGTCTGTAGATGGTATGCCATCAATCAATTGGCTTTGATGCCCATCATGCCATACAGATTGTCCATGAATTTTGATGTGAACTGTGGCCCTCGATCACTGATGACCTTTTGTGGCAACCTGTGCTCCCTGAATACATTGTCCCTGAATAAGATGGCTACTCCCTGTGATGTTACTGATGACATTGTCAGAAGGAAGTATGATTTCTTCATGAAGCAATCTACCACCACCATTATCATATCATTACCCTTAGATTCCAGCAGTGGCCCCATTAAGCTGACTGATATGACCTCCCATGGTTCTGATGGTACCTCATTTGGTACTAATGGTGCCACATGCAGCTGCCAATCTGGCTTAGCCCATTGACATGTTTCACATCCTGGTATATAACACTCGATATCTTTGTGTATATTTGGCCACCAGAAGTTTTGAGTTAAGTTTTCTAGTGTTTTGGCCACACCTGAGTGTCCCCATGAATGATGGATCTGAATCAAATTTTCCCTAAGTTGAATGTGTACTGGGACATAAACCCTTCCCTTCCATTCAACAAGTCCATTTGTAACCTTGTAATTTTCATCCTGTTGGTCAATTCCTTGTCATACCTGCAACTCCCACTGTCATTTAGGAATCTTTTGTATGTCTTCAATGATATCTTCAATGGCCCAATCATCATCATACAATCAAAAAATAAATGTTCTTTTAACAGTATGACACCTTTGTTATCATTCTGTCCCCTGTCATGCCCCGCCCTTCTGGATAACAGATCTGCCTTGGAGTTGGACTTTCCTGACCAGTGTTTGATAACAAAGTTATAGTCCTGTAAGTCTGTAACCCATCGTGCTTGTTGCTGATTCAGGTTCTGTGGTTTCCAGAAATATGTCAGGTTTTGATGATCTCTTAGGACCTCAATTGTCTCTTTTGCACCTTTGAGATAGTGGGCCATTTGTAAAATGCATGCATTACTGCCAGCATCTTCTTGTCATATGTAGATCTCGTAATTTTGCTCAGCATTGTTGAGTGCCTTTGAAATAAATGCCACAGGTCTCCATAAATTGTCCTTTCCTTGTTGAGACAAAATACCTCCTATAGCAAAATCAGAAGCATCAACTTCCACCCAAAATTGACTGTCTTCATCTGGAATTTTCAGAACACCTCTCTCACCACAAGCTCTTTCAGTCCCTGAAAAGCCTGAGTCTGTATTCCCATCCACAGCCAATCAACCCTGCCAGTTAACTTAGTCAAAGGCTTAGCCACTTTGGCAAAGCCTTCCACAAACTGTTGGTAGAAATTGATAAACCCCAGGAACTGTTGTAATTCCTGCTTACACATCAGTTCCGTCCAGTCCACTAATGCCCTAACCTTTCCTGGTTCCATACGCATTGAGTCCTGGCTGATGACTAGCCCCAAAAAGTTGATCTCTAGTTGATCAAACCAACACTTTTCCAGTTTCAGTGACAGTGTATGATTTTCCAACTTAGCCAGTATCTGGTTTACATGCTTGGTATGCTCTTCCTGTGATGTTGAAAAAAGCCAAGATATCATCCATGTAAATAACCACCCATCCTTCAGTGATCTCTTGTCAAAAGATGTCATTCATCATGGTTTGAAATGTTGCTGGCGAATTTGTGAGACCAAAAAACATTACAAGTGGTTTGAAGAGTCCACAGTTGGTATGGAAGGTGGCCTTCCACTCATCACCCTCCTTGATCCAGACATTGTTATACCCCCATCAAATGTCCATTTTAGAAAAGACCTTGGCTTTCAACAATTTATCAACTAGTTTGCCAATCAAGGGAAGTGGATATCTATTCTTGATTGTAATTTCATTTAATTGTCTGTAATCCTGTACCAGCCTAAGCTTTCCATCCTTTTTCTTAACAAAGAAGAATGGCGATGCCATCAGTGATTTGCTCAGTTGAATTTGCCCCATGTCCAGGTTTTCTTTTAGGAATTTGTCTAATTGTGCCTGTTCATCTTGGTTGAGTGGGTATATCTTGCAATCCACTGGTTTTGACCCTGGAATTAACTCAATTGCATGATCCCAAGGTCATCAAGGTGGCAACTCATCGAAGGTTTCCTTTTCAAATACCTTCCTATGTCCCAAGTAGTGTTTTGGTACTACATCTTCTAAGGATTGCTTGACTGCGATTGCTTCCTCCTTTGCCACAATGTCTGTAGCCACTGATTGCAATCCTTAATTCCAGTTCTCCTATGTGAACCACCAGTAACTTTGCACCTTCCTCCAGTGGTTCCATGGGGTCGACTTCTTCTTCAGGTTTGTTCACTTCCAACTGGCTCCAACAGGTCCCAGGACATTGACTAAACATTACTTGTTGACATCGCCAATCAATGACTGGATTGTGCTTTTGCAACCAGTTGTAACCTATAAATAGATCCGTTTTTCCTAGTCAAGCCACATCACACTCTATGATTTCTTCATGATCACCAATTTGTAGCTTAAATTGCATCATGTATTCTAGACTTCCCATTGCATTACGAGTTCCATCCACATTGTATACTGGCATTGGTCTCAACATTTTTTGTTAGTTCAATTTGTGACACTCTACAAATTCATCGTTAATGCATGTTCCCATACATCCTGAATCTAACAATGCTTGGACTTTGATATTATCACCCATGTCCCTAATGGTGATCACAGCTTTGAGATTCATTTCTTGTTTACCAGTTGCCTTAATGACTGAATTCCATAAGTGGACCAGATTCCATAAAGCATCTTGTTCTGACAACTCATTCAGTTGATCCAATAATTCCTTGCTTACTTCTTTCACGTGTTTGTTGTGAACCCATTCTTGTAAACATTGTACTGCTGTAGCCTTGTCCTATTGCCAAATTTGCCATAATACCCATTCAGGGGCCCAAGTTTTTAACCTGGGTTTCATGCTCATACTTAGATTTCTTACTTGGTGGATTTGCAACCTGCACTCATATAATAATTCTGGTAATACTATACAAGAGTCCTTGTCCAAGCTAGAATCCTTTTGAGCCAGTAGCACTGAGCGTGCTCCTACTGGCTGTCACCAAAACCCTTCTCCTTTCCCCATTCCTTCCATTGCTCCTCTGTGAGCTCTTCAAACCTAACCTCCCTCATGCACCCTTTGCCCTTCTTGGAATGCATGTATTGCTTTGGCTCCTTACAATCAGCCTTAAAGTGCCCTGGTTTCCCACAGTTGTAACAGACTTGCTCTTTTTATTTAGTGGTATCCACATCCATCACATTGGGATCTACAGTTGTGGGCTTATATGGCACTGGCTTTGGATATTTTTTGGCTGTCTTTTCCTTGTACAGTGAGCAACAAAACCATTGCAATGATTGGCAATTTCACAAAGATTGACACTATGCACTACAGATAAAATACCAACAGATAGGTAAAAATACTGATCAGATAGATTTGCTTCTCAGCTTGAATTTGACTATAGTTTTACTCTATTTGGGTTTGTTTATGATGAGATATATATCCATTTTTAACCCAATGTCATTGCAACAGTTTTGTTGCTGACAGGGAGGAATATGAAACTGCTATCTGGGAGTCATGTGATCTGTCTTAAAGTTATATGACATTGTTTAACAAGCTAAAAATATACCAAATAAACCATAAGATCTTTTGTAATTGACCCTGAGGTCCATCACTGCTGCCCAACAATCCCTCCCCACTGCTGGCCATTCTGCTCATGCAGCCTCCTCCTCCACTGGTGTACACCACTCCATCATCTGAAGGCTCTATAAAAAGCACTGTCCCTACCTTCCCAGGCCATCTGGATGTTATCCTACATAGCTTTCTTAAAGAAATGCCAACCATGCCATTTGCCTCATCAGCTCTGGCATGGCTGACACAGCTGTGGAAGTCACCAGAACCTTCCAATATATTATAAACAAATATCTTTCATCTCCACAACCAAATAAGGTAGGTATGAAGGCTGTGGTAAAGAAGAAGAACCCCCCATCTCACTCCCAGAGCAGATGGACTTTGCATTGGCACACCATGATGGACTCTATTGGCCTGGAAGAAGGTGGTGGGCTCAGAGAAAACAAAGTCCAACAGGCTAGAGTCAGATGAGAGGATATGGGGGTGTAAGAAGGTCAGGGAGGGTCTTGGTGACAGGCTAGTGTGCAGCACAGTGAAGCTTTGGTAATCATCGGTAATCATTTGACTGTGTATGACATAGGAGGGGCCTGGATATGCTTGCAAGATTAATTGGGAGATGGATGTGGACCTCTATGTGTCCATTAACTTTTAGCAAACTGGGAATATTACTTGCCACACCTGATGAGCCAAATGACATGGTTGACATTTGGTCAGAAAGCTATGTAGGATAACATCCAGATGGCCTGGGAAGGTAGGGACAGTGG
>MIPV01007591.1:1932-13153 GCA_001983365.1 Amanita bisporigera | reverse complement strand
AGCTGAGAAGCAAATCTATCTGATCAGTATTTTTACTTATTTGTTGGTATTTTATCTGTAGTGCATAGTGTCAATCTTTGTGAAATTGCCAATCATTGCAACAGTTTTGTTGCTCACTGTATGTGTTTAGGCCTGATCATCCTCTGTACACCTTCTTTGCCTTGCAGCATGCCTTAGCTAATTCAATTGCGTGATCTTGGACCAGCCCTTGGTAAAATGTAGTTGAAGGGTCCCTTCATGTCACCTAGAAGATCTTAGATAGATCCCTGTTGCCTCTTCTTCAATATCACACACTTCCTAATGTGGATATTCTATGCTGCAGTCAATAATGCACCTGCACACAATTCTTCGATTTAATTCCACCAACTGACTCAATAGCATGGTGCCCAGGTCATCACTCAGGTGTCCTCGTGCTCAGATTGATAGATCAGATATGTAATTGGTATCCTGAGACTGTTCTCCTTGATACATGGCATGCTACCAAGTTGTCTTTGTGGGTTCTGCCCACTCTTCCACAGTACTAGTGTAGGTACCCAATTCAACCCTGCCTGGTCTACTAATCGGTGAAGCCCCTACTCTTGTCTAGCACTGTTGTGTCACCTAGTACTTGAGGCTGCTTGTGGCCATGTGTCACAACATGCACAAGGTCAGACATCTGTTGAAAATAAAACTTGCAACAGGCTTCAATGCTGTGAGTGACAACGAGCAAGATGTGCTCAGTGCTGTGACCAACAACGAAGGGTTTAGAGGTAGAAAGACTCTAGATTATGTTAGGACAAGCCAAACACAACTCTAAGCCTTGCAGAAGAGAGAGAGATAAAAGCAAGGTTTATTAGACACAGTAGACCAGTAAGCTGTGTAAGAGCAAACTATCTAGAGTCTTAAGGACTCCTACCTACAGATGCACCACCTTATATACCTTTGAGCATTGGTCCATGTGCACAGACTACACAGCCCCATGACTGTGTATGTGCAGCAACAAATCCAGACCCTCATCCCAGACTCACCTGGCCCCCCATGAGAAGATGTGACTCGCACTGAGTCATCCATATCTCTTGATCTAATTGGTTGTCCTGTACAGCCACCTTGCTGACATAACCCTAGACCATCCTAACATAGGGGTGTGATCCTCCTTCCATAAGCGTAGATGTGTTCATAGGCCCTCAGATAAAATAGAGAAAAATAAAAGAAAATCATAAGGTCATAACATATAAGAGTGAGAGTCTGAGTGTGCAAAGACAAGCTGAGAGTTCACAAGAACAGTTTGACCATTAAAACTAGACTGGAGGTCCAGTCTATGGATTGTAGGGTTTATATACATACAAGCAATGTTATAGACATGTGATAAAGAAATTGTTATGGATGATGCCTTCTTTGTCATACTTAGAAATGACAAACAGAATCTCAGTCTGCTCCCAGTCATTGTTATGGACGATGCCTTCTTCATCGTACTTAGAAATGACAAACAGAGTCTTGGTCTGCTCCCAGTTGTGATGACAATCAGTATAAGGATGGGGACACTAAGTCTGATAATGACAAAGGTCCTTTGGTTGATGTGCTCAACAATGAAGAAGAGAGGCGATGGTTCAGAGTCTGAGAGGAAGGTAAAACTCATCTAAGTTGGAACTGAGGTGCTACTGTACAGGAGGGGTCTTTATATACGTTTAGAGAACAATAGAGATGACGAAAAAGGAGAAAAGGTTGTAGCTACCTGAGAAGGAAAGATGAAGGCAACTACTAAATGGAAATAACATCCAAGGCGATGTGTATAGTAATGATGGTGATGTAACTAGGATATGTCTGTCCACTGAGTAACGACAATGACAAGGAAGGAAAGAAATTGTAACAGTCATGTTGACAATTGGTATGAGGGCAAGGATGCTAAGTCTGATGATGATGAAGGCCCTTTGGTTGATTCACTCAATGATGAAGAAGAGAGGCAATAGTTTAGAGTCTGAGAGGAAGGTAAAACTCGTCTAAGTTGGAACTGGAGTTCTACTGTACATGAAGAGCCTTTATATATGTTTTAGAAGACAATAAGAATGACAGAAAAGGAAAAGAAGCTGTAGCTATCCAAGAAAGGAAAAGTGAAAGAAGCTACTCAAAGGACATAATGTCCAAGGCAGTGCATATGATAATGATGATGATGTAGCAAGGATACATCTGTCCACTGAGTAATAAGGATGACAAAGAAAGGAAAAAGAGACTGTAACATTACCCCCTTTGTATGGGAGAAGTCACCGACTTCTCTAGTTACCCTGCCCCCAACCATGGTTTGTATTGTCATCCCCCCATCCATTGCCATCTACTCTATCGTGCCAGTTGGTGAGGGTGTCAATGTCAGCTATGGCAGCATCAAGGAGTTTTTGCATTGCCCACTGTAACGTGCCGATTCTGGCTACATTGGGACTGACAGTGAAAGCCGTTGCCGAGACAGAACCATAGGTGACCCCCAGACCGCCGACGGAGGTGTATGGCACTATTACATGTTGTACAAGCGCCGCATGGGTGCCTTGAGGCCCATAGTTTATATTCCATCAGCTTGTATGTAGTTAGTAAGCAAATAGACCCCCCCACACTCGTTCTAACCCTCCGATGGTGGCCTCTGGCCTTTCCTACACCTTCCATTGAGCTCTAACTAGCTCTGAGCAGACCTCCGAAGCCCCTTTGGCCAAACACCATTCACATGTCAGCCTTACATTAATCATTACACCACAAAGTGTGACGAAGGTGTTGGATTGTCTGGCAATCCTGCGAAGACTCCCAGTCAGGTATGGCAGAACAGGGAATCTCGATGGAGGCATGGATGGTGGTGTCGGCTTCCATCAGCACTCTATCAGCAGCATGGTGGATGTTGGGGATGGGGCTGGAGGCAGAGGTGACAAAAACATTGGAGGTGAGGTTGGCCATTGCAAGAGAGGAGTGAATGAAAATTTGGTGAAGATTGGAAAAGGCAGTGGTGCATCAAAGACTGCAGATATCCAGAATGGATTGGGATCCTTCAAACTTCATGTGGTTTTTTATAGAAATCGACCGTTTCCACTGTTTCCTTCATTCCCAGAGCTATCTTCAAAATCCTTGTCATCCCATGTGATTATTTCATTTGTATTTGGCCAACTGTTTGTAACATTTCTGGCTAGTTCCTCAATCGTGGGTTCTTTGTACAAAACATCCCATATTGGATCATCTGTGGGTCGTTGCAGGATTGCTTGAAACAATTCCTCTGCAAATTGTTCAGCTGATGTAGTTGATGTAGGGGATACTGGCATTGTTCCTGGATCTGAAGGTGACTCTATTCTGTCATAGTCTTCATAGTTTGGGTAGTAGTATTGCCAACCATTATTCATTGTCCTGATGATGCTTTGGATTCTGGGGTATCCTGGTTCAAATTCATGTCAGTTGTAAAACGGTGGGTTCGGGGTGCATGGTGGAGGGGGTATTTGGTGGTCTGTGGTGATTGGGTAGCTTGGTGGGAGAATGAAAGGGGTGATCAAGGGGGTTACTCACGATGGGAACATGTTGTAATATGTCATTCCTAGGTCTTCCCATTGGTTGCTGATTTCCTCTGTTTCATTGTCATTGTTATCTCTTCCTGGATCTTCAGGTCTCCATGTGTTCTGAACAATATCATATAACCTATTATCAATCCAATCATCTAATGTTTGGATGGCCTCTTTATTTTGTCTTATCCTCTCGTTGCTTCATTCAGGTGTATAGTAGGATGGGTCATGTGTGATTTGATTGTGATTGTGCCTCAGGTTCAAGGGTAAGGGTCTCCCACGAGATGCTTCAATGGTGATGCACACTATTTCTCCTGCTTTATGACGAAATGAATGCCGTCCTTGATAGGGATGAAGGTGATATGGTTCAAGAGTAAAGAATTGTACGTATTGTGGGAGTTTTCTTGATGCTGAGAATTTGGCATGAGCGGGAGCATAGTTCCATGCATATACACTGTTGAGTTTAAGATGTCTGTGGTTGCAATGTGTAACCATGATTGTTTTCTTCTTTTACAGTTGCCTCCTGGTTTTATACTCCTGTAGGACTTCTGCAGCATTACCCAGATTGCACTTGGGTTCCCACGAATTGTCATTTGATCCGTAGCCTTTCCATTTAACCAAATATTGATATCCTGCACCACATTTTTGGTGTGTGAGAATTGCTTCTACCTTGTATTCTTCATTTCTGTTTATGAGATCAGGGGGTGGTGTCATGTAATTTGGGCCATGAGCTTTGGTTTGTTTGTAAGGGGACAACAGGGATGTGTGAAACACAGGGTGAATGTGCCATTGCTTTGGTAATTTCAATTTGTATGTCACTGGTCCCATTACCTGTTTGATGATGAAGGGTCCTTCTCATTTAGGCACTAGCTTTCTTGACTGATATGGAATGTGCAGATTTCTATTTTCAAGCCAGACCTTGTTGCCTTTTTCGAACCATATGGATTTGTCCCTTTGTCATTGTGCCACCAGTTGTCTAGCTAGTTTGTGTGCTGCTAGTGCTTCTTCCCTTGCCTTTTGTAACTGTTGTAGTCGTTCTTCTGCTGCAGGTGTGTTCATTTTGTGGGAAGCAGTGGGGAGCACCACAGGGTCGGTTCCATACATTAGTTGAAATGGCAATGCTTTGACAGCATCATGATGTTGATTATTGTGTGCGAATTCTGCTATTGGGAGTAGTCCTTTCCATTTGCGTGGTTCATTAGTGCAGAACATTCAAAGATAGACTTCTAATTCCTGGTTGACTTGTTCTGTTTCTCCATCAGTCTGCAGGTGATATGCTGTGCTCATCCTGTGATTGATTCCTAGCACCTTTCTGATCTCTTGGAAGACTTTGCTGAGAACTGCAGTCCTCTATCTGAAATAAGTGTGTCAGGGAGGCCAAATCGTTTGAAGACCTCAGTAATGTATGTGTTTGCCATTCCCAGAGCGTTGACCCCTTTTGTAAGGCCATGGTCCACTGTGACCAAAATAGAGTCAAAACCGTCCAAAAGGGGTAGATCAGTGATAAAATCTAGGGTGACTTGTTGGAATGGCCACATTGCTTTTGATTGAATTGGTTGATATGCTGGTGTATTTGGATGTGTGTTGATTTTCATTTGTTGGCACAATGCACAACCTTTGATCCATTCTTTTACATGCCTGTACATTCCTGGCCACCAATAGTCCCTTTTTAGCAGCTCTAGCATTTTAAGGCATCCAGGATGTCCCAATGTAATCACCTCATGTACTTTCTTGATCAAGTTTGCACGTAATCCATCATGGTCAGGGATGTTGACTTTCCCTTGATAATGATTTAATCCATTTATGTATGTCCAGTCTTGAAGCTGTGATTTGATTGGTGGAGCATGGTGCTTTTCAACTACCTCAATCAGGATCCATCCAAAATCATCTTTTGACATTGCTCTTTGGAGATCTGTCACTAGGTCTTCTGTGATCAAGTTGATGAATCATTCAGGAGGTAAAACCATCATATCCTCTATCTGTTCTTCATTCCCCATATGGTCTGGGCACCTTGACAGCGCATCAGCTTCGAACATGTTTGTCCCAGGGACATGCTCAATATGTAGGTTGAATTCAGATAAAAATGATGACCATCATGCTTGTCTGGGTGTTAATCATTGCAGTGTGCAGTAAAATGACAGGTTCTTGTGATCACAATGCACGATTGTTGTATGTGGTGATCCATGCAGTAGATGCCTCCAAGTTGTGAGCCCCTTGATGATTGCTAGCAGTTCCTGATCATAGATCTGGTAATTGTGCTCTGTTGGTGTTAGTGCATGTGAGATAAATCTGCAAGGGTGTAGGGCTCCTGTTTCATCTGCCTGCTTCAACACCACTCCAATCACTTTGTTGGATGCATCAGTTTGGAGGATGAATGGTTTCGTTACATCTGGCATTAATAGTACCAGCATAGATGCAAATTTCTCCTTCAGTTCCTCAAATGATCTCTGCTGTTCTGCACCCCATGTGAATGGTGTGTCTTTTCTGGTTAGGTTGGTAAGTGGTCTTGCCAATGATGCGAAGTTTCCAATGAATCATCAGTAGAAATTTCCAAATCCAAGGAATGATTGGACCTGTTTGACTGTAGAAGACTAGAAGGGGCTGGCCAATCAGCTATTCCTGCCAGTTTGATCAGATCCATCTGTATTTGTCCTGGTTTGATGATCATACCGAGAAACTCGACTTCTTGTATGGCAAATTTGCATTTTTCGAGTTTCAAGAAGAGATCATTCTCCTGTAATTTTTGAAGAACATGTTTTGTTTGCACTTCTAATTCTTCTTTTGTGTTGGTGCAGATTAGAAGATTGTCCATATAGATGATGAGCCATCCTTCATTAATCATGTCTCAAAAGTATTCATTCATCATTGTTTGGAAGGTCGACGGTGAGTTGCAGAGGCCAAAGAACATCACCATTGGTTCATAAAGTCCCCTGTTTGTGATAAATGCAGCCTTCCACTCGTCTCCCTCCTTGATCTGGACATTGTTGTATCCCCATCTGAGGTCCAGTTTCATAAAGTATTGGGTGCTGGATAATTTTGTCATCAGATCAGAGACAAGGGGTAGTGGATAAGCGTTCTTAATTGTCCATTCATTCAGATATCTGTAATCTTGACAAGGTCTTAAAGCGCTGCTTTCCTTCTTCACAACAAAGAAAAATGGAGAGGCCTGTGGGGATTTCAACAGTCTAATGTATCCTTTTGCAACTTGTTCTGTGATCCATTCATCCAGGGACGATTGCTCCTTCAGAAATAGCCCTTGTTTCAGTTCGATCACATGGTCCCATGGTCTAGTTGATGGGAATCACTCCAAGGCTTTCTTTTTGAATACTTCCTTCCATTTATTGTACTCTGATGGTAGGGTAGTTGGCAGTTCATCCCTTTTGAGCTGGTGCTCCAGTGATTGGGAGGTTGACATTTTTACTCTGATCCAATAATCGTCTTCTCCCCACTGTTTACTGTCCAGTGCCATTTGCCAAATTGGCTGGTTATCCTCTTCTTCAATTTGTTCTAGCTGAACCGTTTTACTTCTCCAATTAATCATTGGATTATGCTTTTCTAACCAGGGGATCCCCAGAATTAGACGCTGTTCTCCCAGTTTCGTGATCAGGAACCAATTATCATATACTGTTCCCCCTATGGAATAATTGATGCATGTCTTGTGAGTGATTACTCCATTGGTATTAATTGTTCCATCAGCATTTTGTACTTGAAGTGGTTTTTGTAATTTTTCCTTTTGTAGGTTTTTCATGATTTCTTTATCAATAAAATTTCCATCAGCTCCGCAGTCAATTAGTGCAGAGGTTTCAGCAGGTGGATCGGACAATTGAACAGGGATCGAGATTCTTCTGATATTGTTTGATTGTATGATTACAGAATCAAGTGCTAATTGTTCTAGTCCATTGGAGGAAGTGTCAACTGCTGCCTGACACTTCCTGATTAAAAACCCTCCATTTCAAGTTCGTTTAGGAAGGTGTTCCTTTCTTCTTTGGTTAATTTGGTCAACATTTCCCTGATTGTTTTGATTGAGCCTCCTGGTTCTTTGGTGGATTTTTCCTCGGTGATTGAGCGAATATTTCTGCCCTGGGAGGAGGATCCAGATGAGTTATTTTTGCGCTTAGGGCAGTTCCATGAAATGTGTCCCTGTATGCCGCATCTGAAGCATTTCCCTGCTTTCCTATATTCTTCTTTCTGTGCCTTGGTTAATCGTCCAGTAGGCATCGTATTGATGGTTCGATTAGATCCTGATTGGTTGTTCCTATTGGTGTTTCAATTGAAACTAGATTGATCTCCTGATCTGGACCCTTTCCCCATGAGCCTCATAGTTTCCCATGCGAAGTGGAGCTGCTCTGCCTTTGTATAGGCATCATTCATGGTTTTGTAATCCATCTGATGCTCCAAGACTTTAGTAGTGATGCTGTCTGGGAGTTTTCGAATGAAGGCCTGGAGTTGAGCAGTTAATCCAGTAAGGCCAGTGAGCTCGATCAGGGTGTGGAATTTTCGGATGTATTCAGGGACTGAAACTCCTCCTCCTATGCTTAAATTGGCTAATTTGTTTAGGGCCCTGACTGCACTGTTGATTTCTCCCCAAATGGTGATGAAATGTTGATGGAATAATTTGTAGTTACTCCATTGTATTCCTTCTGCTTTTCCTTTGTTGGCATTTAGCTCACCTTGAACAATCATCTTCCAATTGTCTAGCTCTGGTCCTAGGCATGCTAGGGTGTACCTGATCTTTTTCTTGTCTATGCCCTCATAGTTATTTTTCATTAAGGGTGAAGAAATCTTCAAGGGAGTCTAAAAATGACTGCACCTCCGTTTGTTTTCCTGTAAAGACCCTGATGGGCTGTGGTTTGATGTCTCCTTTGGTGGTTTCCACTGTGTTGGACATTTCTTTCTTTGGTTCCTTGTCTTCGTCTAGTTCTCTCCTTTTTTCTTCACAAAACTGGTACCATGCTGTAACAGTTTTCAGTTGTACCGCAAAATATTCTGCTGATTGACTGAGCTTGTGGTGTGCTGCAAACTCCATCCACCAGATGTGTTCTGGTTCGGTGATGGGTTTTTCTAGCAGGAGGTCCTTAGTGTCCTATTCCTTGTTGTGCCACTCGATCCAGAGTTTCCTGGGTAATTCTTTGTCTGGATCTCCTTCTTCATATTTTCCTGTAAAATAGCTTTCGTCAATAGGGATGTTCTTCTTTTACTCCTCTCCAACACCACTGGTTACTGAGTGCAGAAAAGAAGACTTCAGTTCTTTCAAGATAGAAATCTCCATCAAAGATGACTGCTCCATTAGGAGGTCTTTCTTCAAAGTTCTTGGGATCAATGATGTCTTGCTAGTGACAATGCACTGAGTGGTTCCTTGAGTTCCAACTTATGTTATGGATGATGCCTTCTTTGTCATACTTAGAAACGATAAACAGAGTCTCAGTCTGCTCCCAGTCATGTTGACAATCAGTATGAGGGTGAGGATGCTAAGTCTGATGATGACAAAGGCCCTTTGGTCGATTTGCTCAACAATGAAGAAGAGAGGCAATAGTTTAGAGTCTGAGAGGAAGGTAAAACTCATCTAAGTTGGAACTGGAGTTCTACTGTACATGAAGAGCCTTTATATATGTTTTAGAAGACAATAAGAATGACGAAGAAAGGAAAAAGAGACTGTAACAGAAATGAGACATGTGATAACAAATGTGTACCATGTGATAAAGGGAACTCTGGCATGAACAACAAAGTGAGAATGCATAGTAATGAGAAAAACATACTACATAGGGATAGGGGTGTTTACATAAGCATACTTGAGGCGTGATTGTAACAGGACCCAGACCATGACAGGCAAGCAGGATTAGCTTGCATTTCTAACATAGATATGCCAGTTCATCATTTTCCAATCACTTACCCCTTCTCATTTGAAAACCAGTGGAAATTGGGATTGCATACATGAGGTATCTAATGGTAGCTACAGCCTAACATCATCACATATATTATACTGCCTAGGATGAGTGGTCAGACTAAGAAAATAAATTATAAAATTATCTTACATATTACACATGTGATGTCTTGTTGATCTCTTCTTGAAGTACATTGAGGTGTTTCCCATATTCTAGTGTCTTTGGGTGTGTTTCCCCCATCACCTCTTGCATGGCATGCACTGCTTCATTGAGTGTAACTTGTGCCTTGGTCAAGTATCCTTGCTTCCAATAAATGATTGCCGAGTTTGCCCTACCAAGTAGGGCATCTGGACTATTTTTTGCTTTTCTTTGTTCCACAACCTGAACCAGAAATTTCTCTGCCTCATCTAATCTTCCCTGCTCCCTGTAAGTAATTGCTAAGTCCTGGATTCTTCCAAGGGTGCTTGAGTGGGTTTCTCCAAATTTGGCCTTTGATAACTCCACTACTATGGTTTGTAATTCCTCTGCTTCATTTAGCCTTCCTTGGTTCCTGTATGTGAATGCCAAGTTCCCCATACTTAATATTGTACTTGGATGGTCTAATCCATATATAACCTCATACTGCTCCATCACCTTTTCTTGCAACTTTTCTGCCTCAACCAACTTCTGCTGATCAGTATATGTGACTGCAAGGTTGCTCATGCTCAACAATGCTTCAATATGATTTTCTCCATATTTTTTCTTGTTGAAATCCAACAGTCTGACTTGCAATTTTTCAGCTTTATCAAGCCTTCCTTGTTTATAATATGTGACTCCAAGGTTGTTCATAGTGGTGAGAGTGTCAGGATGGCCTTCTCCAAGACACATTTTGCTTCTTTCAAGAACACACAGCTCAAGTGTCTCAGCTTCATTCCATCTTCCCTTATCCTTATATATAGCTGCCAAATTATTCAGATTCCTTAGGGTATCTGGATGATGATCCCCAAGTTTGGCCTTTGATATTTCCACAACTTCTAACAACAGCTTTTCTGCCTCTTCAAGCCTGCTTTGATTCAAGTATGTGACTGCCAGATTGTTCATACTTCGGAGAGTGTCAGGATGATCCTCCCCAAGTTGAAGTCTCCTCTCCCTAACAACAATCTTGTGTAGCTCTTCTGCATCCTTCCACATCCCTTTAGCATCATATCCAACTGCTAAATTATCCATGCTTGTAAGGGTATCCCTATGAGTTTCCCCATATCTTGCTTTCATTCCTTCAATTGCTTGCATCTGCATTCTCATTGATTCATCAAACCTTCCCTGGTGCCAATATGTAAGTGCCAAATTATTCAAAGCCTTCAATGTATCTAAATGATTTGCACCAAACCTTGCCTTTCTTTGTTCAAGGATTTTCTGTTGCAATTCCTCTGCTTGATCCCACTTCCCTTGTGCTGTATACACTGATGCCAATGTGGCTCTAAATACCAAATTTTGAGAATTGTCTTTTATTTCTGGATTCTTCAATATGGACTGGCTAAGCTCTTCTGCAGCTTGTAGTTTGCCTTGTGACAAATAGATAAGCACAAGTTGATAAGCATCCTTTGCCAACATGGCTGTTGGGTAGTTGTCTCTCTTTCCATATAGTAATTCTTTGACAAGTGCTTCTGCCTCATTCCATCTTCCCTGAAACCAATATGTGTTTGCCAAACTACCCATTATGAGGGGCCTCAGTTGATAATAATTTTCAAACTTGTCTGACATCCCCTGCAGTTGTTGCAGCACTTGTTCACCTTCCTTGATCCTACCATTTCTTAGAAATGCATTCCCCAATAAAATCATGCTTAGTAAAGCCTCAGAAGC
>MIPV01007500.1:6672-18398 GCA_001983365.1 Amanita bisporigera | reverse complement strand
TCGTCGTCCGGAATTTTAAGAACCACCTCCCTCGCCACAAGGTCTTTCAGTCCCTGAAAGGCGGCTGACTGCAACTCTGTCCAAAACCAATCGACTTTTCCCGTCAACTGTGTTAGTGGCTTAGTGACTTTCACAAATCCTTCCACGAAGCGTCGATAGAAGTTAATAAACCCCAAAAACTGCTGCAATTCCTGTTTGCACATGGGTTCTGGCCATTCCGCTAGAGCCTTGACCTTTCCTTCTTCCATGCGGATCGAATCTTGACTAATAACAAGCCCCAAGAAATCGATCTGTTCTTGATCGAACCAACACTTTTCCGGTTTCAGTGACAACTTGTGCTCTTCTAGTTTGGCCAGGATTCGATTGACATGCCTTGTATGTTCCTCTTGTGACGATGAGAACACTAGAATATCATCCATATAAATGACCACCCATCCTTCCACTATTTCCTGTCGGAATATGTCGTTCATCATTGTTTGGAACGTAGCTGGTGAGTTGGTCAACCCAAAGAACATTACTAGCGGTTCGAATAAGCCCCTATTGGTACGAAAGGCCGCCTTCCACTCGTCGCCTTCTTTGATCCGGACGTTGTTGTATCCCCATCGGATGTCCATTTTGGAGAAGACCTTGGCTTTTGACAATTTATCCACTAGCTCCCCAATCAATGGTAGTGGATACCGGTTCTTAATCGTCATCTCGTTTAACCGTCAGTAATCCTGCACCGGTCTGAGTTTACCATCTTTCTTTTTTACGAAGAAGAACGGTGATGCCATGGGTGATTTGCTGGGTTGGATGCGTCCAGACTCCAAATTTTCCTTCAGAAACTCGTCCAGTTGCACCTGTTCGTTACGATTGAGGGGGTATATCTTACAATCGACCGGTTTAGCTCCTGGGACTAGTTCTATGGCATGGTCCCAGGGTCGTCACGGTGGTAGTTCGTCGAAAGTTTCTTTCTCAAACACCTTTCGATGTCCCAGGTAATGTTTTGGAACAACATCCTCCAGGGATCGTTTTACTGCTGACGCTGCCTCCCTTGCTGCTATGTCTGTCGCCACCGATCTTAATTTTAGTTCCGGCTCGCCAATATATACTGCCAGTAATTTTTCACCATCCTCCAGCGGTTCCATCGCATCCATTTCCTCTTCCGGTTCTGCTACCTCTGAACGATTCCAGCATGTCCCTGGGCATCGGCTAAATGTCACCTGTTGTCGCTTCCAATCAATTACAGGGTTATGCTTTTGCAACCAGTCATAACCGATAAACAGATCTGTCTTTCCTAGTCGTGCAACGCCACATTCGATAACCTCCTCATGATCTCCAATTCGTAGTTTGAATTGTGTCATGTATTCAAGGCTTCCCATCGCATTTCTAGTCCCGTCTGCATTATAGACTGGCATTGGCCGTAGCATCTTCCTTTTATTAAGCTTGTACCGTTCCACGAATTTGTCATTAACACAGGTTCCGGTGCACCCTGAGTCCAGCAATGCTTGTACCTTGATAGTTTCTCCTGTGTCCATAGTGGTTATGACTGCCGGGAGGTTCATCTCCTGCTTCCCCGTGGCCTTGACTACCTGTCCTCATAGTAATGTTAGATTCCACAAGGCCTCAGTTTCGGGTAGTTCGTTTAATTGTTCCAGCAGCTGTTTGTTAACCTCCGTACTGCGTTTGTTGTGCACCCACTGTTGGAGACACTGTATTGCTGTGTCCTTATCTTGTTGCCAGATTCTTCTTAGTACCCATTCAGGGGACCAGGTTCTCAGTCTAGGTTTTGCGCTCATACTTAGGTTTCGCACTCGGTGGATTTGTGACCTGCACTCATATAATAATTCTGGTAGTACTATACAAGAGTCCTTGTCCGAGCTAGAAACCTTTTGAGCCAGTAGCGCTGAGCGCGCTCCTACTGGCTGTCGCCAAAACCCTTCGACTTTCCTAATTCCCTCCATTGCTCCTCAGTGAGCTCTTCTATCTTTGTCTGCCTCATCCTTCCCTTTCCTTTTTCGTCTCGTGTGTACCTCTTGGGTTCCTTGCAATCGGCCTTGAAATGCCCCGGTTTTCCGCAGTTGTAGCACACGCGCTCTTTGCATTTAGCGGCGTCAACATCCATGGCATCTGGGTCGGGTATTACCAGTTTGTAGGCAATTGGATTGGCTTGTTTTACTATGGGCTTTTCTTTGAACGCGGAGAATCCTGAGCGACCGCCATATGCCTTCTTTGCGCGTCGATATGCCTTGGCGAGTTCTATCGCCCGATCTTGGATTTCTCACAGGGTCGCGTTAGCCGGTAGATTGCCGTGCTGGATTAACTCTCTTCCAAGGGCCGGATTGATGTGATCTTTGAACAGATCGATCAACGCCTTGCCATCCCATCTCGAGAGTGGCGCCTGTGCATTAAAGCGGATAATGTAATCCTCGACCAGGGAATCTCCTTGCTTGAGAGTGATCAGCGCCGCGGTTGCTTCCTCCTGTGTTTCCGTGGACATAAAGAAGTCGTGCATTTCTGTTTTGAAACCTTCCCAGCTTACAAATGGGAACTTATGTCTCAGCGCCCTTCGTGCCACAACTCCCCCCGCCATTTCTCCATCGTTTAATTCTTGGTAGGAGAGGTCTCCCGGCCAATCTCCCTCCTGTACCCCTTTTTCGTATTCCTCATGCGCTTCTTGCCACTGGCGTAATTTGACGTTGGCCCAATCGCCGGCCCGATGTTTGTCTCCGCCCTTGATCCGGTATAGACAGATTGAGATTTGTCGCCCTAATTGATTTTCCTGTGCCAGCAGGAAATAGGTTTGCATTTGACGGCACCATGCGTCCACATATCGCGGGTCGCCTTGGTAATAATCGGGCATCTCGGCTTTCGTGAGTGGAGATGGTTCTGGCCTTGGGTTTACCCTTCTCCATTCATTAATACCGTCCACGATTACCGCAGCGATTGCATTTGCCGTGTCCCACCTGCCTCGTTCCTGTCGTTTGATCAGGTTGTTGGTGTGCGCTACATCCACCGATGTTGTCCCTATAGGGTTTCCTACTTCTACCAGTTCAATGTCGCTTGCTGCCACATGCCGTTGATAACCCATCATAGCATTATAAAGGTGGGTGATCATTTCTCCGGTGTACCTGAATGCACCCAGTCATTTGTACCCCATGCCTGATGCCATGATTAAGGAAAGCTCGTTCCACCCATCAACTCCGCTAGCCAATTTTTCTACGTGGTAACAATCTTGGACTCCATACGTCTTTCGGATCATGATTGAAACCTTGGACTCCCATAGACTCTTATCCCATGTTATCACCTTGTGTACTTGTGGGTATTTTGGCCACATGTACTCATCCCAATAGTGCTTCTTAATCAGAATGAGGTAGCAGTATCCAGGGATATCCAGGTGCAATTTGGTTTTATCGGAGGGTGGTCTCTGTACCGGGTATGGGTATGGTAACGCAAATTCTTTATCCACTGCGTGGCGCCAGTTATTGATGGCCATTTCGGCGTGGTCCTTGTATCCCCAATTGGTAAAATATTTGGGCTTCCCTACGTTGATCCATTTTTTGGCCTCGTCAATTTGTTCCTGTGCTTTCCGGGCTCTTTCCTTAATTCGCGCCTGTACATCCTCACTAACCCAGGGGATTGCGGGGTCCTCGTCAATCCAATCTTCTATCCTTTGTACGGGTCCATTGTGCCATGTGAAATCAGCGCCCATCGTGCATGTCAAGGATTTACTTGGCCCCGATTGACTAATGACTGCCTGGGAATATGACATCTTTGTGGATACCGGAGATGGCCGTGTGGTTTTGGTAGATCGTTGTGAATCAGGAATGGACTGAATAAATGAGGAGATCGTTTTAGGTTTTGATTTTCCTAACCCCCCTAGTACCGCTTTCTTGGCATACTTGCCACATTGTTCCAGATCTTCCAGATCCGCCCATGTGTACACGTCATCTTCATATTTCCTGATTGCCGCTTCCTCGATCACATGGTACACCCCGTCTTTATCAGTGTCCTGGATCGCGAATCTTGCCCTTGTATCCCTAAGTTTGGGTTCCCATGACAAGATGTCCTCGAGGGTAGGATAGCCTGGCCAATAGAATTTGTTATAGTATTCTTCTTTGAATAACGTCATATAACAATATCCGTCTCGTCGCCATGGTGCATCCTCGGGTATATCCGTCGTGTATCGACTCGGCAACCGTGGAGATTGTAACAAATCTACCCACGTTTTGGTAGGGTCCAGTACCTCCCCCAATTGTCTCAGGAAGAGATCCATGTGTAATACTGGCATGGGAGCGATGATTCCTGGTTCGGGGGTTTCTGCCGGTGTTTCCTTATGGGCTTGTGTCCTGATATAGGTCTTCATGTACGGATCATACTGAATTCCCATGGCCCGCTCAGCATCCTCCTTTCGCGCCTGTATCCGTACTGCCTTTGTGGACCGGATGTTTCCATTAGCCGCATGCATCAACCTGTTTCGTTCTTTGGCTGATAACACCAATCCATTATGCTGTAGGGTAACGATGTCAAACCCTAACGACAGCAGCTGCAGGTTTGATGGGGTATTGAAAAGTGCCTCCCGCATCGGGGAGTCCGCCTCGAATTGTTGCAACAAGTCCTCCAGGGTTTGTCGCTCCTTCTCAATCTGGGTCAAGTACATGTGGTACTCCTTTCGTTCTTTTGCCGTCTTTCGGCGCTGCTCGAGAAGTGCTTCCCATGCCTCCTCTTGTTCCCTCAGGGACTCCTGTTTGGCCACCCAGGCTTCGCGTTCCCTGATCCGTTGTTCGCGGCGAGACTGCCACCTCTGTTCCTTTCTCCATGCCTGCCAGGCACGGATGTGCGCATCACGCTGCCGGTTATCAAGCCGCGCAGCCGTCTTGGATGATTTCTTTGGTTCTGCGCATCCCTGCGCCCAGTCGAGCTCGAACATGATGCCGGCTCCCATCAAGGACAACCCTGCCCTTGGCAAAACATAATTAAAAGGCCCCTGCATGTTGCCTAGGAGATCTAGATAGATCTTTGTTGCCTCTTCTTCAATATCCCACGCTTCCTAACGCGGATATTCTATGCTGCGGTCAATAACACACCCACACGCAATTCTTCGATTTAATTCCACCAATTGACCCAATAGTGTGGTGCCCGGGTCTTCACTCAGGTGTCCTTGTGCTCAGATCAATAGATCCGATACGTAATTGGTATCCTGAGACTGTTCTCCTTGATACACGGCACACTACCAGATTGTCTTCGTGGGTTCCGCCCACTATTCCGCAGTATTGGTGTAGGTACCCGATTCGACCCTGCCTGGTCTACTAATTGGCGAAGCCCCTACTCTCGTCCAATACTGTTGTGTCGCCTAGTAATCGAGGCTGCTAGTGGCCACGTGTCGCAACGTGCACTAGGTCAGACGTCTGTTGAGAAAATGAAACTTGAAAAGGCTTCGACGCTGTGAGCTGCAACGAGCAAGATGTGCTCAGCGCTGTGACCAACGACGAAGGGTTTATAGATAAAGACTCTAGATTATGTTAGGACAAGCCTAACCACAACCCTAAGACTTATGAGACGAGTGTGGAGAAGAGATGTATTGCGACACAATAGACTAGTAAGCTGTGGTAGAGCAAACTATCTAGAGTCTTAAGGACTCCTACCTACGAACACACCACCTTTTATACATATGAGCGTTGGTCCGTGCGCACAGACTATGCAGCCCCATGACCGTGTACACGCAGCAATGAACCCAGACCCTCAACCCAGACTCACCCGGCCCCCATGAGAAGATGTGACTTGACCGTCATCCATATCTCTTGATCTAATCGGTATTCCCGTACAGCCACCTTGCTGACATAACCCTAGACCGTCCTAACATAGGGGTGCGAGCCTTCTTCCATAAGTGATATCTCGTCCGTAGGCCTCCAGATAAAATAGATAAAAATGTAGAAAAATCATAAGGTCGTAACACTTCACTCCTATTGGCAGAGCTACTGTTCCTCGAGGAGTAATACTTTTCCTCAGCTTTTGCTTGCTGGTACTGCCAGTCTAACTTGATGGCCTTCAAGTACCATCCATTTATGGTTTCTGGGACTTCTTCTGCCTCCAGAATTCTTTGTCAGAGCCCAGTGTTTAAACTTTGCTTGAACTGTTCAAGCAAAATGTGGCCCGTAAAGCCTGTTCCACAAGCTACCTTCTTGAAATGTTGTACATGCTCTTTGCACATTTTCAATCCTTGCATCATAGTACACATCTCTGCTATCTTGGATGACTGTTCATCTTGACATCTGGTCCTTCTGGGTTTTCTGGTCCAACATCATGGAATTGTTCTCTGCCTCCAAAGTCAGACATTCTTGCACAAGGACTCAGGCATGTGAGGAAAAGGTTATGTGATGCATAGAATCTTTCCCAACTGGCACTTGATCATGTGGTGACAGAGGATTCTGATCCTGATGGTGATGATGGTGGGTTTGATGCAAATGGTGGTGGTAGAGATTGGATTGAATTGGTTCATGATCTAAACCAGTTTGAACTTCCAGATTGGGATGATCTAGGTGGTTCAGGAGAGGGATTGGGGAATGCAGGAGGAGGTGGTGAATAAGGTGGAGCTACTGCGCCAATGTAATCTGCATCAGAGGTCTTGGCCTGTCACTCCATTTGGGAATGCATTCAAGGTCCACAACCACCCTTGCAAAGCCTAGGTACAGGTATGTTAAGATGAAATGCAAATTTGTTAAACTAGTTTGGAGCCAAATGGTTGTCCAAACACTGCTATACCTCTAATAGGTAGGGGTCTCTCTCAGGAACATGTGGTCAAGCAACAGCTATTCCCAAGGATTACGAAACGAAGAGTAATTATGTATGTATATATGGATATAGCCTTCAGAGGCCTAGGACCAGGGCAATTTAATGTGCTCAGGGGCTGGTAAGGCTGGTCCTGAGATGCATATCATGTATCACATGATAATTCCAGTGCAATCTACTGCGCTAAGTGGACCCTATAAACTGGGGCCTAGGACCAGGGCAATTTAATGTGCTCAGGGGCTGGTAAGGCTGGTCCCAAGATGCGTATCATGTATTGTGTGATAATTCCGGTGCAATCTACTGCACTAAGCGGACCCTATAAACTGGGGCAGGTTCTCTGGTTTTACTGTCCAGGAATGTGTGATGAGGTTTTTATAGATGCCTCAAAAAACTATACAGGCATGTCATAGTTGATGGACAACTGTGCAGGCAAGCCCTCAGTGATCAAGTCTCCTTAATGCTGGAGTCTGTGTTTGAGCATGATGCTCTAGTATCAAGTGGGGCAGTAAGTGTGGAATTCAAGTTCTTCTATCAGGACTACCCTTGCCAGTGACTGACTTAGGGCCCCAACAGTAGGACTGAGAGAGTAGAGAAGAGTTAGCAAGGGGGAAACCCAAGAGAACTTGAATGAGGACTCTGGGTGCTAAATTGCATGTCTTATATACCTAAGTACATGGTCTGCACATAGCCCTAAAGGCTGTATAACCCTAGCTGTGCATTGCTGCACTTTTATGTAAAAGTAAACATGTAAGCAGGAAAAGAAGTCCATATGCATAAGTGTAACTACATAAGCAAAGCCAAATTCCGGTATCTAATCTAATCGTTATCTTATCTACAATGTTTGGCTGTGACCTTAGATAAAAACAAAGAAAAGGAATAAAAATGTCTTAGCATAAAAGTGAAAAAGTTTCAAGTCATGACAGCATGGATAAAAGAGATGAACCTGCACAGGCCGCTGAAGTTACACTTGAACTGGCCAAGTTTTGGGGTAAAAGACAGTGTTCTTGTACTTCTTCTTAATCTCGGCAAGGAGCCACCAACCTGGAGTGCAATAGGTGACATGGTTGCTGGTCAAACCACCTTTGTTGCTGTTAAGGACAATGCCTTCTTCATCATACTTAAAACAATGAACAGAGTCTTGGTCTGCTCCCAGTTGTGACAACAACCAATATGATGATGAGGACACTAAGTCTGACAATGATGAAGGCCCTTTGGTCAATGCATTCAGTGGTGAAGAAGAGAGGCAATGTCTTAGAGGCTGATAGGAAGGTAAAACTCATCTAAGTTGGAACTGAGGTACTACTGTACAGGAGGAGGCTTTATATACATTTAGAGAACAATAGAAGTGATGAAAAAGGGTAAAAGGCTGTAGCTACCTGAGAAAGGAAAGGTGAAGGTGACTACTAACAGGAAATAACGTCCAAGGCAGTGCGTATAGTAATGATGATGATGTAACTAAGATACGTCCATCTGCTGAGTAACAAAGATGATGAGGAAGGAAAAGAAACTGTAACAGTTGTGGCCTGAGTGGAGTTGGCCAATGATGTACACTTTGCCATCCCTCATATGCCAAACGAGGGATCCTGAGTCTCCTTTGGCAGAGAAGACTTTGATGGCCTTGTTTCCGGAATTGTAGATGGGAAGCTCCCTGGACACAACACCTACTGCATTGACAGTGAACAATTCCAGGCTGGCATAGCAACCAACAGTGAGGTTGGTGGTATTCCCATCCTTGCCAACCATAAGGCATCACTCACCTTGATCATCAAATTCTGTAGGGACAGTGAGGTCCTCCTTTGAGGCGCAGCTGGAAATCTTCAGCTTCCTCCCCAAGGGATACTTGAATGTGGTCGCTCCACCAGCCACAGGATAGAACATCGCTGTTAACTCCAGAGCAGGAAACTTGGATCCTAAATGAGGGTTGAGTTTGTCAGATGAGGGATATGCCAGAAAGATAAGTGGAAATGCACCAAGATTGACCATGTTGCCTTCCCAGGCACCCTTGACCTTTGCCTCCTCAGCCACAAAAACACTCCAGTCTGCCATGTATTGTGTGTTGCCTTTGTCAACCTTAATCTTCAGAGCATATTTGATGTGGCTGATGTTGTGCTGTAGCTTGATATTGGACCAATATGTGGTCACATCATCATAGAGGCACTCGATGCTGGCGATGGCTCTGTTTTCATCTTCTAGTTTGCTTCAATTCCACTCCAGATCATCTGCAGTCTCTGGGCCCTGGTTCTCCTGCACTTGGAGCCTGGCAATGTCTTGGGCATACATGTTAGCAAAAAAGATGCAGTCAGCAATGGCCTTGGTGATCTTGTTGGGTGCATTCCACAGATGCAGACATGGTTTTTGGGTGTGCTGCCCTTGAGGGAGTAATCAACAGTGGTATCCTTGTGGAGGACATGGCAATTACTGAGGCCATAGACTTTGTCACTGGGTTTACCATCATTGGTTTTGTTCTCAAGAAACCAAAGGGTAAGTGTGCCCTGGGTGTCATCATCCTCCCTATCTTTGGTTGTTAGGGGAACCGTGAGAAGAGCAGTGAGGAATCAGCAGACATAATGGGTGGCATCATGGTTGGAGGCATGTCGCAAGAGTGGGGGGCCAGCCAGCCACTGTGGGACTGCCTCCCTCCATTCTACAACAATGTCCTTGACATTGTTCTGCTGCAGAAGGGTGAGGATTGCCTGAGAGACATTGTTGGTGGGGTCAGGGGAGGTAGAACTGGCCTGGACTCCAATCCATACAATGACCAGACCAAGATGCCCCTTGCCTCCCTCTCCTGGCTCAGCGTGTGTGAGGAAGTGGGCCAGGTCAATGGATGTGCACTTGATATTTTGCACAATGATGATGTCATCAATCTGGGGACCAACAGTGTCCCAGGCCTTATTCAGCGAGGCATTGAAGGTCCCATAGACTGATTTGATGGGGATATGAGTGAATCTGTTGGTGGGCTTGGCAAATGGTGTAGTGAGGTAGTTGGAACAGTACATGAGTTCCAGGTGGTCATTGTCCCCAGTAATTCTGTTGTAGTAAGTGGCCCTCTTGTAAGCATTGGGACCATGTTCAGATGTCATGGTTGAGGCTGGGGAGCCAGGCAGGCCCTTAGTTTATGAAAAACTGAGGAGATGATGCTCAAAACACCCTCCTTTTATACATTTCTGAGACTCTGCTTACATACATGTATACCTACTGATATAGATGCTCTGACTAATATAAAATACTATTATCTATATATAATCCTTCCAGTAAGTTCTATATGACTGCATGCACAGTCGAGCACAGTCATATCTATTAATAGAAGTCTAGATTGGCCCAGACTGATTATGTAATATGATGACTAATGTCACAGTAACATATCACACATGTGTGACATCTCATATATTTTGTGACATTGTGTCACGTTTTACATAATTATAATTAGTCATGTGATTAGTCATCATAATCATTAGTTAAATATGAAACATAATTAATAGTTCATTTCATTGTTTCAATCATATCTCTGTTATATAAGACAATTAGAACTTCATTTTTTTTGTCCCATAGAGATTAGATTATCATCATCTTATCTACATCAAGATAAGATAAGAAACATTCCATTAACTATCTGAGTTTTGACAAACCCCATATAAAGAGACTGAAATGCACAGCCCTAATTATACTACACCACCTCCTGATCTAATCAAAGGACATGAAGAGTTTGAAGTAGAAGCCATCATCACACACAGGTGTCAAAACTCTAAGGGGTTTCATTAGTTAATCTAATGAGCTTCATTTGTTATCTTATCTTATCTACATCTTATCTTATCTGATTAGATTAGAATTAATAAATATTATTTATGTGTTTCATATTTAACTAATGATAATAAGTCATGCAAATGACTCACCAGATCATTGGTTCCTATGATTATGACTTACTATGACTCATATGACTGCACATGAGTCATATGGCTGCACAATGAGTCATAATGACTGTGGATGATGCCATATGGAACGTTATGGAAGGAATATTAATAGATATGACTCAGAATGACTCATAATGGCACCAATAAAGGTACTGATAGCCATAACGAGTAGTGTACATTGTACTTAGGTTAGGGTTCCAAAAGTCTATATAAGAAGGTCATTCTGAGCGATGATTCTTCAGTTTTTTAACTAACCACAGAGTGAATTAAGCAGAACACAGCAAGAATAAAAATGTAAGTGAAAGACATTACTTAGCTAGTGCCTGCACTGCTGCTTCCTCTTTCAACAACAGGAAACGCAGTGCTGGATACCAGTATTTGGTCAAATGGAAAGGATATGGACTGAACAACAACTTGTGGGAACCAGAGCACAATCTTGGAAATGCTGTGGAAATCCTACAACATTATAAATGATGACATCACCTGTAGAACAACAAAGAATGTCCCACTATCTAAATTGCCACATCCTCAAACAAAACCCCTGCTACACAAAATGATACTGCAGCACTAGAAGCAGACACATGTACTCAACAAACCCAAATAAAAATCAGTACACTAAACTCCTCATCAAACCATCCCATTGTTATACATTCAAAGGAATCAGGTTCCTCTGGGAACATGCCTATCAAACCCAAATCCAACCAACCAATCCATTCATATGGTGATGCCTTATCCATAAATGACTTTATCCTATCACTTGAAAACCTTGACACATCTCCAGATTGACTGCAGGACATCAAAATAATCCACAAGGACAAGTGGAAATTCCAGTGAGACACCACTATCTACCAGAATACTATCACCTCTCATTTGAAATATTCAAGCTACCTTCATATCAAATTGCGCAATCCCCTTACCTTCCATCACCAGTAATACCAACAATGTATCAAAACAATCCATATCAATGAGCATCTACATGACAATGTAATGCTGTCGCTCTTGAATTACTCCTAAGTGCAGAAAGACAACGTCAAGACCATTCCTAGC
>MIPV01007443.1:39566-50618 GCA_001983365.1 Amanita bisporigera | reverse complement strand
TAGACCAGTCTAGCCCCGAGCGCCCACTTCCCGATGTCCTGTGCCCTCGTTTGCATCCGCTTTCATCTGTTTTGACTCCCGCACCTTTCTGATGTTTGCTATAGCTCATTTAGGCCATCTATGACCAGTCTAGCCCTGAGCGCCCACCATACTGCGTCCAGCGCACACTCCCCAATGTCTGTGAGCCCACACACCCTCGTTTGGCCGACTCCCGGAATTTTCCGACCACTGCAACCAGCGGATTGCTTTGTTTATGATGCCCACAGCTCCCTGACACACACCTCAACCCATTTACGACCCCCTCGGACTAGTTTCACAACAAGTGCCTGTCACACTGCATGACAAGCCTCCCTTCTGATGTTTGCGCCCACCAGCATGCTCGTTGTCTGATGCTCGCCTGCTAGCTGACACCCACAGCCAACAACTCCCCTCATTACGACCACTACACCATGTTACCCAACAAGTGCCCACTTTCCTGCATAACGTGCCCAGTTTCCGTCACCTGTGCCCATGTTCCAATGTCCTTGCCATCTGTTTGCCTGCCCCTTGTATGTACTGCCCTTCCAACAATCTATAGCCCTCGGATCCCCCTCGTTTATGACCACTGCCATCGATTTGCAGACCACCACCCTTTGTGAAGTCTGTGCAACAAGTTTTATTGTCATTTTTGCACCATGCCCAGTGTGAGAACACTATCTGCTGAGGGCTTGGTGTGTTTCTTGCTCTTTTTGGACTGTGGGAAATGTGTTATGGTTGATATTGATGAGAGTGTGTGAGCTGTTATAATTTATATGGGAGTATAGTCAATGGAAAAATGAGAGGAAACCAGTCCAAGCCAAGTATAGCCATGATTATCACTTTTGGACTGTGGGATGATGTGACATGTTGGTGCCATGTGGCAGGTGACATGTGAGAAGGTAGTTAATTTGGCAAACATGTCATGATTGCCACCTTTTTGGCTTGTGGGAAACTGTGACATGTGTGACATGACAGTGCTCAGCACGGAATATTCCATGCAGAATCTCCACAGAAATTCCACCATTCCATGCAGAATGTGTGTTGAATCCAGGTGGAATGGCACTGCTAATGTAATGTAATGTTACTGCCAGAACAGTGTGGAATCCACATGGAATCCGTGGAATCTGCACAGATTCTGTGCAGAATAGGGGGGTGAGCATAAAGACCTCTTCACTTGGGATGCAGAACAGCAAAAATCATTTGAAGAATTAAAGTGGAGATTTGTGTCAATGCCAGTTCTCTTGATGCCAGATGTGATGAAACTGTTGATCCTCCAAACTGATGCATTCAACAAAGCAATTGGGGCAGTGTTGAAACAAGCAGATGAAACAGGAGCCCTTCACCCTTGTGGATTTATCTCACATGCACTAACATCAATGGAACAAAACTACCAGATATACAATCAAGAATTACCAGCAATCATCAAGGGACCCACAACCTGGAGACACCTACTTCATGGATCACTGCATATGACAATTATACATTGTGATCACAAGAACCTGTCATTTTATCACACACCACAATGACTGACACCTAGACAAGCACAATGGTCATCATTCTTATCTGAATTTGACTTATGGATTGAACACATCCCTGGAACAAAGATGTTTGAAGCAGGTGTGCTGTCAAGACACCCAGATCATATGGGGAATGAAGAGCAGTTGGAGAATATGACTGTTTTACCTCCTGAACAATTCATTAACCTCATCACAGAAGACCTGGTGATGGATCTCCAAAAGGCAATGTCAAAGGATGACTTTGGGTGAATCCTGATTGAAGTAGTTGAAAAGCATTGTGCTCCACCAATCAAATCACACATACAAGACTGGACATATGCAAACAGATTAATTCACTATCAAGGGAAGGTCTATGTCCCTGACCATGATGGATTATGTTCAAACCTGATCAAGAGAGTACATGAGGCAATCACATTGGGACACCTGGGATGCTTTAAGACACTGGAGCTACTCAAGAGGGACTACTGGTGGCCAGAGATATACAGACATGTAAAGGAATGGATCGAAGGCTGGGCACTATGCCAACAGATGAAAGTAAATATGCATCTGAACACTCCAGCCTATCAGCCAATCCAATCGAAAGCAACATGCCCATTTCAGTAAGTGATGCTAGACTTTATCACTGATCTACCCCTTTCTGACAGTTTCAACTCTATTTTGGTCACAGTGGACCATGGTCTTATGAAGGGGGTGATTTTCACACCATGCAACAAGATAATCAATGCCCTGGGAACTGCAAACATATACATTGCTGAAATTTTCAAATGGTTTGGCCTCCCTGACACACTCATGTTGGATAGAACCACAATTCTCAGCAAAGGTCTTTCAGGAAATCAGAAAAAAAATCAATCACAGGATGAGCACAGCATACCACCCACAAACAGATGGAGAGACAGAGCAAGTCAATCAAGAACTAGAACTCTATCTGCAGATGTTCTGCACCAATGAACTGCACAAATGGAAACAGCTACTCCCAATCGCAGAATTCACACACAAGAATTGACATCATGATGCCATAAAAGCATCACCATTCTAACTAATGTATGGAATGGACCCTGTGGCACTTCCCACCACTTCCCACAAAATGACCACACCTGCAGCAGTTATGGAAGGTGAGAGAAGAAGCTCTAGCAGCACATGAATTAGCCAGACAATTAGTGGCAGAATGGCAAAAAGACAAGTCCATTCAGTTTGAAAAAGCTGACAAAGTCTGGCTCAAAAACAGGAACTTGCACATCCCATATCAGTCAAGAAAACTAGTGCCTAAACAGGAAGGACCCTTCATAATTGAACAGGTAATGGGACCAGTAACATACAAATTGAAACTACCAAAGCAATGGTGCATTCATCTGGTATTTCACACATCCCTGTTATCCTCTTATAAAAAAACAGAAGCCCACAGACCAATTTATATGACACCACCCCCTGATCTCATAAATGGAGAAGAGGAGCACGAAGTGGAAGCAATTATTGCACACCGAAAACATGGCACAGGGTATCAGTACTTGGTCAAATGGAAAGGTTACAGATCAAATGACAACTCATGGGAACCCAAGCACAACCTAAGCAATGCTACGAAAATATGGTTGGCATATAAAAACAGAAGACAATTATAGGAAATCTAGCCATGGTCATATATTGCAATTGCAGACATCTCAAGCTGAACCAGCACTTTACACTCCCCCCTGTGTCCCACTGGACTCCTGGTTGAGTCCTGACCTGTCCAGGACTGTCCTGGTCAAGTCCTGGTTCAGTCCTGGTTCAGTCCTGACCTGACCTGACCTGACCTGACCTGTCCAGGTTTTAGTGTTCTGGACCACCACCAGGACTCTACCAGGACTCTACAAGGACTTTTAGGAGTGTTACTGAGGACAAATGCCCTGCATGTCCTTTCCAACACTGTCTTTGATTTTCCCACAGTCAAATTAACTCTACTACACATTCCCACATTCCACTAAGTTTCCCACACTCACATCCAGATATTTGTACACATCCCCACAGCTGATTCATACTGTTCTACATTTTCACACAGTCAAACCATCAAATTCCCACATTACACTACATTTCCCACACCCCATCTGAATATTTAAACACCCCACCACTGACTTGTGCTCTCATATATTTTCCCACAGTCAGAATAACTTCCATGCATTATTACCACACTGCATTTATACAAACTTACTACAATACAACTGCAACACTTATTCTTCTTCTTCCATTTCCTCTCCCCCTACTTCCTTCAGTTTATGGGTCAGGATTACATGTTTGGTGTGGTAGAACAACATAACATGCAAGAACCAGTCAAAATTCCCCCTGGTCATTCTGTTTAATATATGCTCAAACCCACCAAGCCAAGCATTCAGTTGTTCACATGCTTGTGTGTTGAAGGCATGCTTATAATACAACTGACCTTGTGTATTTCTAGCTGCAACCACCAAGTTGGGTGCAGAGCCATTCAAAGGAGCAGGATTGCAATAAGTCCTGCATAGTTCATCATCAACCTGGTGGTTGACATAATGGTATGAGTCAACAATAAACCTTGTTGTGTCTTTCCACCTCTCCAAGTCCCAGCTGCCATTTCTTATGCAACTATGGAGAACAAGGCATGCCTTATCAATGCATATATAGTCTGGCCTAGACTCTGGTGTAGGATACACTAGCCTCAGGAAGTCCATGATGTGGGCAGGTGATTCTGATTTTGGGAATTTCATCCATGCAAGGACTACTCCACAAGGAGCACATATTGTTTCAACACAGTAAAAATGGGGTGGTGTAAAATGGTGTTTTGTCCTTTGTACTGGGTGAGCAACATCATGTGGCTGCACATTCCTAGTTTGTACTGGTTGAGCAACCTCTGGCTCTTCCCCTATGTTCCTAGATGCCAAAGGCAAGCCTTCATCTGGTCTTCTGAGTCCTCTTCTGTAACCTCCCAATGTACGATGCCTATTATTAGCAACAAATCTTTCCCAGATGTCTTGATGCTGATGACATGCCTTTGTACCTTGAACTTTGACATTTCTACAATCTGCCACATGGCAAAGCCCTCCATAGAGGTTCTCATGATATGCACAGTAGACACCCCCGCATGCATTTTGCAGATCACTTGTACAGTCACCATAGGCACAATGGGTGTGGCCAATGACTATCCCATCCACAGAGGTAGTCAAGTGATCTGCCCAGTGTTGTTTGGAAGGCCCCAGAGACCCATAGGAGGGTGGTGTGCTGAACTGTTGCAATGTGGCTGAGTTTCTTCTTCATTCCCGCACCTCTGAGGGAATACCATAGAGGGAGGCCGTATGTAATGACAGGCCATATGCATGCTTTCACTATTTGAAGTCTAGTCTTCATTGGGAGGCCTCGCTGCGCATTGCCAATCATTCATAGTGTGCCAATGGTAGAGAGTGCCTTGTTAACATAATTAGCTACATGTTTATCAAAGGAAAGGTAGGGATCAAAAAAGAAATCTAAATACCGCCACACCCATGAGTGCTGTATCTCGATGTATGTGCCCTTCTCATCTTGGATGGTGATTCCCATGGCGTCCAGGAGGTAGTCCTTCATGCTGTCAACCGAACGCATTAGGTACAGGCTGCTGGGCTGGTTGGGGCGGCGTTGTTGGGGGCAGGGCCCTGGCCAAGGTTCTGGTCATGGTCGAGTGGCCTTGAATGGCAGGAAGGTGAAGAGTTCCATTTTGGAGCCTTCCAGTGTAAGGCTGATGCCACAGAAGGCCCACCACAAGACGCCGAAGTGCTGTTCCAGGGCTCTGAGGTTGTTATTCAGGTCGAGAGAGGAACGTACAAGTGTATAGTCGTTGACAAATGAGAATGGAGCCATGGCACTATCTAGCGTGTACATGAATCGGTGTTTCAGCAAGGGAGCGATGTAGAGATTGGACAGCATGTTAGACGCCAAGTCGCCCTGCAGGACCCAGTCGCCTACAGGCCAGGCGGTCGATCTGACGTTGCCCCAGCAGTAATGGGTCGTTCTTCCTGTGAGGAAGGCACGTACAATGTTGACAATGTTGTTGGGGCATTCAAAAAGTTCAAACACCGCTGTGCCAAGGCAAGCGTGACAAAAACCATCGAACCAGGCTTCTGTTGACGAATGTTTTTCGCCAGTCCCTCTGGTGATTTAGGCTTACATAATGTTGTCAAGCCGAAAAACCACGTGAGGGACTGGGTAGGAGTCTGCTTTATCGCCTGCAGTGTTTGTTGAGCATTGCTTACATCAGAATGTACCACGTGATGTGGGCGAAGGGTTGGTACTGTTGGTCAAACACGCAAAGAATCTGCAGCAGACCTTCTTGACATGAAAGCCGTCAATGCTGGTATAAGGACCATGGTGGTTATTTGCACATAACAGAGTGCCTCACGCATGTATGATTTATATGGTCCATGAAAGCAACAGTTTCAAATGCTTTTGCTTATAAACTACACAAAATCATATCAGATGAAGACGCAATAGTACAATATGGTAGAAAACAAAGCCTGTACATGTGGTCATTCGAGCCTCTTTAGTGGGCTCTCCATTTGACCTGTAGGGTGAGTTTTGATGCTCGCTTCTGTCATGACTGTTGCCTAAGTGTTTGCATTGACACGGGTAAGTCGGTTGCATGGGCGGTTTCAAACACAGAGTTGAGGAAATTATACAAAGTTAGTTGTTGGCAGCATAACAGCAAGTCACGTGCATGTCATTTCGTTTGATCAGGGTACACTTGTCGAGGTCGAACAAGGAAGTAAAAGTAACCTTCCGAGACGACTATGAGTTGCGGCATTGTCCTATAACCAGTCAGACAGGAATGTCAAGTGGACAGGACAATAGGTACATATCACCCACAACAGCATGCATGTGCCATCATAGGGAACCTTTGAGTGAATCCAAACGTCTGCTCCCATCTCTTGGTTGGCGTGTTTGGGAGATGCTCGTCCACCAACTGTTCAGGGTTCTGCAGAAACAGGACAAAGGAACAAACATCCGCAGACTTGATAGCTTGAAATGACAAAACGCATGCATATAATCACGGGGGATGACGACAATAGGGATTTGCAGGCAAGGAAGCCACATCTGTGGATTGACTACTTGATGAGGGCGATGAGGGCATTGATGGTCAGAAGGATGTAAATATGCCCACGTAACTAGTTGAGGGGACGTGAGCAGTGCCAGGCCGTCCAGGTGCTGTATTCGTCCTTGGCGCCTGAGGTGCTTGATGAGAATCTTGATATTTGGATGTTTGAGCATATTGGAGGACTAGTACATAGAGTTAGAGTCTATGGAGTGACATGCAAGCAAATGATGTTGCGATCATCATGTGGTCATGGCGGAGGTTTCTCCAGCACCGCTGACACCAGCGAAGAAAGAGTGGAATAGAGGAGGATCATGCGTTTGATGCAAGGCAGTTTGTTTATTGTTTCTGTCTGCATCGATGTGTTTGGGAAACCTTTGGCCATTCCAAGGCAATGCTGGACACCGGTAGAACGTATAGCATAGAGTGAGTGAACGAGAATCTTCTCTTGACGACTCTGAGTCTAAGGCTCTCTCCCATGCTCCACCCTGCCACTCGCATTCATCAGTTTCAGGTACGCAACGACTTTCCCATTCCACACCCACACCATCTTCTGGGTCTTATGACGGTCTGTATCGGACAAAATGAGCTTATAATGCTCGACCGGCGTGAACAGCCGTGATCCATCGTGATCCATCGTGAATGACCATGATCAGTCATGAACATCGTTCCCACTCTATTTTGCCTTCATTCTACTTCCACATCGTGAACACTGCATATTCGTTCATGTAGTGAACACATGTAAACATGAGGTCCTTTCACTTGACACAATCTCATTCATCACAATGAAACACCTGTTCATTATATCTATGTTTATCAATCTGTCTGCCTGTTCACGCTGTGATCCTCACTGTTCATGCTGTGATCCTCACTGTTCATGCCATGATCCTGTTGAATAATATTAAAAATGTAAATGTACCTTAGCAACATTCTACTCACCAGTTCCACTCATTGGCCCCTGGTTACCTATGGCAAAACATAACACCAGATAAACAACAGACGAAAATTTTTGCCCTTCTTGTGCTCCCCTTCCTGTCGCCCCTTTTCGAGTCCCTCTCTAGATATGGCCCTAAATACTTATTTCCCTCTTGTTCCACGATTTAAGTGCTCCAAATGTGACTGTACTAGCACTGTCTTTGTACCAGTAAGTAGTTTCTATCATCTCTGATTTTCAATCCACTAACCTCTCACATCCCCAGCACTTTCCACCTTGTCCAACCCCCTTGGACGCGCAGCAGGCCTGCGCTGGGTGTAACCACATGTACTGGCACCACTCCCTCTTTCAGTCTTCTTTTCCCAACATGTCCAATTCATTGGCATTGAGCACAGCTCGGGGTTCCTGTGATAAGACAGGGTGTGGAGGTTTCTTCCCCAAGGTGCTATCTGTTGTCACAGTGCATAATTTTAAACTAAATAACACATACAGCCTTTGTCCACAATGTCTGACCTGTGTACTATGTCCTGTCTTTGTGGCAAACTCTATACCTTCCATTCTCCTCATTTGCCTAAGTCAATCATATAATACTTTTTTGTTTTTTCGAAGTGGCTCATGTACCATTCAATCACCTATAGCATTGCTCCTACGACATTACCTTGGTCCCAAGATATTTCCACAAATGGAAATAACAGTCCACTTCCGACTCCACTAACCGTGTCTCAGGCTGTTTCACACCCATCTGTCGCCGCCACAGGCACATCTATAATGCAAGAAACACTGCTAGCGGCCGTGCATTCAGTTTTCTCACCTTTCAGTCCTCCTGTCCCCTCGTCCCTTCCCTCGTCCAAGCAGCATCAGGTATCTGCTTCTAGGCACAGCAGCCGCGCTGGTAGAAGTGGCTTTGCCTACAATGCACCCCTGGGTCCTCCAGCTCCATTCACTGCAATCCCTTCAAGAAGAAACAAACCATTGCAAACGTCATCTATCCAACTCAAGCTCAAGTGTGCTATTATTCCCTTTTGCATACGTTAATGATTATTCAATATTGTCATGGATGGCACTCACGAAAACTTTTAGCCCAAGTCAAGTACATCATCCCATCCTACCAACATGTTCCAACTAATGGAAGAGAATCATGCACATTTGATTCCATGCCTTGCTAAGTCCAACCTAGTCTTTGAGGTTCCATATCTGGATGAACAAGCTACCACTCAGGATGAAACCCTTGTCACATGGAAAATCCTGGATGATATGATTAGTGTCCGTCTCACAGAGAACAATATCACAATTACGCTCCCAGCTCAATTGCATGAGCAAGGATACTACAATTTAGGGTGGAGGCTTTGCATACCTGGCCGAAACAATCCAGGTGGTGTTAAAACCTTTCAGGAAGATTCGATAACTTGGTACTCTTTCAACTTTGAACATGTACGCAAAAACGCACTGCCCGACCCAATCGAGGAAGGATACCTAGTATTTTTTGGTGGTAAGTTCATTCAATTACTCTAGTATTCGAAGCTGACACACTCTTTCAAAACAGCTCCTTGCTATGAGAACCTGCAAGGCCCTGTTCCAGGTTCGAACAATCCCCGACCACATCCATGTTGGCCCTGGCGCATAGTGTCTCCATTGCATAGATGGCTCCAATTTGGCAATGTTCATGCGCCTGATTCTTGCATCCTGGACTGTCATATGGCTCCAATCATAGATGAAGATCCACTTGTGGACGACGACAACGACGAAGTATGTTGCTCTCTTCTCTGAATCTCAGATGTCTGATGACCATTAGTATGTCCCTCGTACTTCAAGCGTAAGCCAACGGCGCCATTCCTCTGTCCATGTCAATGCTCGACCCCTTCAACGTAACCGTGTTCAAAACCCTGATCCTCCAGTTCCATCCACCACTCCGCGGGTAGCTATTCATCCACCCTTGGGTGATCTACTTGTAATGTCAGACGATGACAATCATGATGTATGTCCTTGTGTTCTCCTACCCTCCATATTCTCTTGACAGTTATGTTCAGGTTGTCAGGGTTGCTGCTGCCCACCGCAAGCAACCTTTGTCTGCCATTGAGAACCCTCACCATTGTGCTCGTGTACATAGCCCCAGTCCCTCTGCAAGTGAAAATGAAATCGTTGTGAACCCTCAGCCTCACGGAAATAACGGGCCTCCTGAGGTTCAACCCCATAACATGGAACTTGCATTAATGGCAGGATTGCCAACATCAACTCAAGTCCCTGCTGCTGATCCCCTTCCTCGCAAACCAGCACATACAAGAGTCCGACAGCCGAGAATCTTTGAACAGCTTTCTGAGAGGGACATCACCAATTGGCAGTGCAGCATCTGCGAGATGCCAATGGTAGCCACTGCTACCGATCCAATGATGAGAGGCAATAGAGCCTCTGGCCTCAGTGGATTCATGATCCTTGCCCTAAATGCCATCTCTCGCAAAATACCTATACCCACTCATGACATCCAGTTACGTGTGGCCGACGCAAACATTCCTAGCATCTATTCCTTGCTTGTGAGATATCCGTCCTTTTTGCGTGAGATTTTTATCTTCGGTGTTCTTTGCTCCCTGAAACTCACATTATCAGTGGCATTACTACCGGAGATGGACTCCACGTCACAGTATTTACTTCGGCATTAAAAATCTGTACCAATTCCACCCAATGGAGTGGGAGTACATCCCGTGGATATCACATTATGAAATTTTCGACAGATGCCGAACTACAACTTGACAAAACTCATGAATATCGGGTCGATGGTGTTACAGTTTCTTTTCTTTCTTCGACATCCTTGTTACTCAGCGGACAGACTTATCCTAATTACATCAGTATCATTACTATACACATTGCCTTGGACGTTATTTCCATTTAGTAGCTACTTTCATCTTTCCTTCTTAAGTAGCCACAGCCTTCTTCCTTTTTCATCGTTTCTATTGTTCTCTAAATGTATATAAGGACCCCTCTTGTACAGTAGTACCTCAGTTCCAACTTAGACGAATCTTACCTTCTTCTCAATCTCTGGATCATCACCTCTCTTCCTCATCGCTGAACACATTGATCTAAGGGCCTTCGTCGTCATCAGACTTAGTGTCCTCGTTGTTCTACTGGTAGTCGTCATGACTGGGAGCAGACCAAGACTCTGTTTGTCGTTTCTAAGTACGACGAAGAAGGCATCGTCCATAACAGATGGTAATGTGGCTGCAATATTCATGACAAACCAATGCACCGCCCCCAAACCCATTTCCCCCTTTGTCATTTTGGCTGCGTCCATCAATTCGATCAATGACTTCACATTTGACATTGAGTTTGCAAGGGTGGTCATTCCTGATCAGGACACCATGGATCATGTGGAGAGAATCTTCGCCTTCCATCATGATGAATAACTTGCGCTTTTCGACCCAACCAAGGAGCGCTTGATTAAGCTGGCCGAGGGTGCGGGCACAGAGGTCAGTTACTTTGTAGCTTGGCGCTGATTAAAAAACTGACTAGTGTAAGTTGACTACACTGAT
>MIPV01007438.1:24644-41444 GCA_001983365.1 Amanita bisporigera | reverse complement strand
GACGGACAGCATGGGACATAGAGAAGCCTTCGAACACGGGCACCGCATGTGTTACGCCGTCGCCAGAATCGAGGACAATGCCTGTTGTCCGCCCAGTAGAATATCTGAAATTGGATGTTATGTACTTGCATATGACTACGGAATTGCGACTTACAATGATAACACTGCTTGAACGGACATAAACAAAGCAGGAACATTGAAAGTGTCAAAGAATATCTGGGCAGCTACGTCTCTGTTGGCCCGCGGGTTGAGCGGAGCCTCTGTTAGAAGCACAGGATGCTGCTCGAGATAAGAAAAAAATAATTTATACTTGCGAGCACACGAACCTCTTCGCTAAGCGTCCCGAGTTCTTCTGTATATATCCAGTTCCAGATACGTTCCATATCGTCCCAGTCAGTTACAACGCCATGTTCCATCGGATACTTAAGTTTGAGCAGACCGCGATATTCTTGTGCGCGTCGTCCGATAAAAACATCGCCTTCAAGCCCACCAGCCATGACGCGTACATGCTTCGGCCTACCGACACTGGATTTACACAGTAGAAGATGTCAAATCACGAGAGCTGGCGGGGAGAGGCGCGCCTAACCGTAGAAACGCACAAAGACGGAAAAAAGCACTTGGGATGATCCTGTCCAGCAAAACCCGCTTTGATTGTACCCGAACCCTGATATTAATGCTGAGGTTACAACAGAGGTCTTAACATTGGACAGAAGCATACGTTGTCAATGACCACAGGTTGATTTGTGAGGACGTCCTCGAACTCGGCGGCCATCCTTAGAGGAGGATATGCGTATGTTACCTGTTTTGGTCAGACTGCTTCAATGCATCATCCATCAACTCCCGCAATCCTCCTTGCCGTTTTCCTTGCATCTTTATTCGCAAGTAGTCCAGCTTCGTGGCCGTCTGTAATACTTACTGGTGTTCGCAGCTGACAGCCGAATGCGTATTGAACAAGTGGGAGGCCACTAGCTTTTGTAAATGTGGGTATCTTTTTATCAAGGTTTTCCCGATGCCCATCGCTCATCTATTCAGGCATCTGTTTTCAAGCAAACTACTCTATTCTACACCTAAATAATCCGGATACGCCGGCTCAGCCATGCCTGACTTGCACGAAGCAATGGTGCCTTAACCAAAACATGCCCATCTGCGCGGGTGCCTCACTGGGCGAAACCAACCCAGATACAGCGACGGGCAAAGAAGGGGACGTGGAAGCACGTTGTTTCCGTACGTTCTAGAATTATGCCTGACTGATTCATTGGTGATTGGGTTAGAACGGGATTCACCCAGGGATCAGCTAGTGGTGACGCTATTCCTGCTGATAGTGTTTGGCTTGCTTTTAGTAGCAGGGATCAAGAGCCGGATAGAGAAGGCAGGGCTGACAACGGAGATGCACTGGGACAACGGGCGACGGTGGTGGCAGGTTTGTGATAGCAACGCAAGACGGGTGGAGAGGACTGACGCGGAAGCAGGTATGGGATGCACGAAGGCTGTCAAGATTCAGAGGGCAATACATGCCCATGTCGGAAGCACGATAGATAGCTTGCGGTGTACATACACGTCACATCCAGTCACATTCCATGGGTTCTCTCTGTTCCAAGCTTGGCTCTCACTCTCCCGACCCATCTGCACAGCGTCAGACACCTGCCACAGATGTCCAGCGTCCGCCTGATCCCCGCGCCGCCGCCGCCGCAGCGGCAGAGCAGCGTCTGAAAGCGGTCAGCTGCGCGACACCTGGCCGAACATCTCTGACTTGTTCTGTTTAGGCACAGGAAAGGGGAGCCAACCCCTCTAATCCGAATCGGGGGAAATTGGCCTCTCAACTCGCGAAGCAGACTAAGCTTGCGCCGGAACCCAAGCAAGAAGAGCGGCTCGTGGTAAGAAAATATTCCCAAGGCAACGTGTCTGGAAGCCTCATCTTTTGTTCAGTGGGACTGACGGGCGTTGGAGACCTTGTATCGTAGTTACTAACTAGTCACTTGTCACACGTCACACTCTTTGAATGTCAGATGTAGTATATGCAGAGAACTGGGACAAGGTTCTTTGGAAAAGACAACCGCACCCGGACAACTACATACCACAAGATTTCTTGTCATCCTTGAGGAAGAACCGTACGTACCGTGCTATCCCAGGCACCGGCATATTTGCAGACCCACTCTAGCCAACTTCAGACCTTACACGTACTGGTCATTAGTATCTCTGTCCTGTGCAGTAACTCAACACTTGGCAACAATATGCATTTTTATCTCTGTGTTTATTCACTTGAAGGAACAGTTGCTCGATCCTAGGACGCTTATCTGGTTCTCGGTCGGATGTTTCGTTGTCGGCTATACTCTTTGGGTGTTGCTTGATCCAACGTACATCGCGTCTCACGAAAGAGCAAACAGTTGTCCGTATTCAATCATCTCCTCTATATTCTGCTCGGTTTACACACTTGGATAGTTCTGAAAACGTTCAAGTCTTCCATCCTCATATTCCTTGCACTCATGTCCTTGTCGCCGGTGCTAAGGACATTGACTGCATCAACTTCATCTGATTCTATATGGGCGCTGTCAGCGATCCTCCTATTGTTGAATGCAATTCTGGCCGACTACAGTATATTAAATGTGCAAAGTCAATTGACTGGGCGGTGAATATCCTTTGACGGACTCTGTACCTTGGGCTGATCATTCTCCAGGTTAACTTCAGTCTTATCTATGAATGCAGCAGTCTCAGCATCTGCCGTACTTGCTTCCAGGTTGACGACTGATATAGCAGTTTTTGGTCTCATGCTTTTCGCAATCCAGTCCTTTGCCGTGTTTCCATTCTTACGATATCGTTTCCAGGTTATTTAATATTTTTCCTGATCCGGCTGACACTAAGCATTCTTGGACAGACGTTGGGTTTGACTGTGAAGATCTTGCTTACATCCAGCCTTGTGGGATCTGCTATCTGGTTTACCATGACGCTGTCATGGAAGGTCACATGCTTATACACGCTGATATTCTCTTTTGTTACGTTTCTGGCGCCGGCGCTCCTCATGTGGGCTCAGAAATATAAAAAGTGAGCAATCTCCGATATCTTACTCAGGGGTGCTCGCCGCTAACCACGGCATCCGTCAATAGCGAAATTCGCGGGCCTTGGGATGTGGCAGTTCCTACAGTGAACTAAAAACATTTGCACTTTTTCCAGGGTCGACCAGTGCCCGTGACAACTCATACAAAGCTTCCTTTCATTACGTATGCCTGCGCTTCAGGGCCAACAGATTGTCGGACAAGTACATGCTGAATACGCGTTTCTTTCAAACGCATGTGTCTTGATCCGTAAGAAATTGTGGATACTGCCATTTAGGGTCGGTTATATCAATCCCTGATAAGATTCAGGGTTTCGCACTACGTTTTCGGGGTGACGTGAAACTCCTTGTACGTATGCATATGCAAGAGGACAAGACTGATTAAATTACACTGGATACAAGTATAAAACATGATGATTAACTGTGTATAATGACACTCGCAAAAATAATCATGAAAGTCGTTAGTAGTACATTAGCCTTCCGAAGCACATACAGATCGTTTGATTCAGGATCGTTCCAGACTGAGGCTGTCATCCAATCGTTGCCGTTTTGTTCCCGTAGTGACACCCATACCAATGCCCCTCGCTTCCAGCACATCCATCGCTACTTTGGCAGCACCCTCTGATGTCTTTTTAGTGCGAGCGCGCGTCCTGCGCAAAGCACCGAACGCCTGCGCCTTGATCACAGCCAGCGTGCCTGACAACGGCGGCGGATTCGGGGATGGAGAACGTGATGAACGGGACGCGCCTGCGCTGCGCCGACTTCGAAGTCTCGAACTAGAATATAGCGTGCAGCTTTCGTCGCCATTTATTCGATCACGCGGGGAACGCGTATCTGCAAGAAGAGGAAGACCTGAAAGAAGCGACCTATCCATACCAGATGTAGGCCTTCTGCTAGTCCCCAGTCGATAACGTGCAGCGTCGACATTCGTGGTATTCAGAGTTATGTCGGCAGTCCCACCATGAAGAGATATATCACCAGCGTGTGAGTGACGTCGGTAATCAAAATTAGTGCGATCCTGTCCAACAGAGTTTTCAGGAAATGTGAATTGAAATGGTGACGTCAGGGAAGTGGTGGACGCGGATCCCGGAGTCGAAGTCGGTGATAGCGACCGACTGTTTGGAAAGACCAATGGCGCTGCTTCGAGCCCACTCAGTGGTATTTTCTGGTCTTCAGGGAAGCGAGGAACGTATGGCATGTCGGAGGATGCTAGAGAAGACGATTCTCCAAATGGTGGTGAATGGGTTGATTGATTATTTTGAGTAACATCACCAGTTGCGTTCTGTGGTAGCGATGGCGTCCATGTACCATCACGTGAACTTGGCAAGGCGTAGCTATACCCATGAAATTTTGGCAAACGTGTATTAAGCGGTTGGCTAGCTTCGTCGGCGATTTCGTTAGTCGTGCTGTATGGTAGAGAAGAATGGCCTTGGTAATGTTGTCCAGATCCCGGATATGCACCATGACATATTGCCGTTGGGTCATCGCCTGCCCTGTAGCTGAGATGATCATGAGCATAATGCTGTACATGCAAGTGTCCGTTCGTTGGGATAGGTATTGGGACTGGCTGTGCGCAAGCATAAAATAACGGTGGCATTGGTGGCAATTCTTCCGGACTAGCTTTCTTGGCTGACCAAAGCGTTCTCCAAAATTTTTCGCGTTCCCGATATTCATAGCGTAAGTGAGCATTCTCGTTACGGAGAACGACAACGTCTCGCCGTGCCTCTCGACAAGAATCCTGTAATTGCAGTACGACAGATTCGAGGCTAGTGACTGCACATATGTTCAGCTTGGACTAATTTCGAAAAATGATATCGTCAGACCTGTCTCTTCAAGGGTAGCTATATAATTTGCTCTACGGGCTCTGAAAGCAGCCTGAGCATCTGCATTCTTCTTTTTCCGCAGGGCAACGTCAGATAGTTTGTTTACGGCATCATCAGGACTTGATTTAGTAGAAGATGGATGAGCACTGGTAGTTGAGGGTGACGAGGTAGGATTTGATTTGGGCATTAGAGAGGGAAGTTCAGAGGAAAGAGTGGACGGGGGAGTGATTTTTAAAATGGCATGAAAAAAGAATCTCGAATCAGAGGCACGAGGAGAGGGTCCGCGGCCCTTAAAGAGAACGGCTTAGCCGATATTGGGACAATTTAAGATTGGCTGGAGAGGTGCGGCGCTCATGCTGACAGCAGACATTCTCGAAGGGTGGATTGGGCCTGAACGCAGGCTGCCAGCTTCTTGCCCGGAATTATCTCCTTTCGACCGCCACCAATGCCTCGTCTTGAGTTTCCGCCACGCCGGCTAAATCAATTTATTCTCCTCGCGCCAGGGTTCTCGCCCCATCAGCTCGCCCCATAGCCATTTCCAGCTAGAATCAACCGTCATGCCGAACACCTGGTTTTTCCTCTATCTCCAACAAGCAACCCCGTCAACGCGCGGCTGCTCTTAATATTTCATCGCCCTCCGTGATCTCCATGTCTTCAGCGTCTCCCTCTAGATCAAATGTTTCCACTGTTGTCCCTTTCCCATCAAGCACGCAAGCCACCCTCCGGCCAGTTCTGCCGTTCACCGTCAAAAATACCTCTCCTATCTTGCATCCTTTCAACGCGCGACAGCGCTTGATCGGCATTTCCACAGGGGACAACTAACGCAAGGTCAGTGTTGCTCGGGAATAATTTGAAGCTCTGGTATCATACGTTTCCGTTCCTCCAACGCTCCGTTACGTGCCGCATCAGATCTTCGCGAGTAGACAGTTTTACGTACACGCTCAGTTCAAGCGGTTGATACCCTAAATCACTATATTTGATCGTTGCTATAAAAGTCGATTCTGAGAGTTCGATCAATTAGCATGCGGTAGTACAACACCGCATTCCACCTACTGTCTCTGTTACGAAGCCGGTAGATTACTGCAATCAGTTCATCGTCAAAAAATTCGGCTTCTAACAGTTCAAATCCAGGCTGGTCTCCATTACTGTCTTCGGATAGACGGATTTTGACCGAAATAAGCCCGACTTCGCACGGCATCCTACCAGTCTCATTGTTGAACCGTAGGCGGGTTAAGATCACTGATTGGCGAATTATGTCCATTGGTCTTGAGTCAAGTAGACCAAGTATACGCACATGTGGTTTGCTCCTCAGAACGAATCACTGATGCCAGATGTTGTACAATTTCGCCTCCCTGATTGCTCCGACACTAACACCATTGCTGATGTATTAAATACTCACCTCGTGAATTGTATTTCGCTCTCGGATAGAACCGTTATCCATCGGATGCCTTGCGTCTGCCGCCTGGGTTAATGGAAGGACCCGTCCTGAAACAATCGAGGATCGAGAGACAGCATGGGCAGCGTGATCAAAAATTCGCCGACAACGGGTCGCCAAATCCTGTACTAAAGCATCAAGGTTTCGGTCTAGATGATTTAGATCCCTCTGTACGCCATTCTGATGATGACAATTAATTAATGTGGACATGAACTTCAACTGAACGCCACGGACAACTTGCCATACTACTTGACCAGGTGTGCTCAGCACAAAATGCGCCTTTTCGAGCACATCGGGAATACCTCCATAAGTGTCACCTGGAAGTCCCAATTCCCGTGGCGAAAACGATGGGACAGGTCCCATGAACCACTTGTCAATTGAACTGACGACAAGTCCTGATATGAAGTAGTTATTTACTTCTAGAAGATTGTGCTTGGGAATGGGTGTATTATCATTGTTGGTATTCGCGATGATTGAGGTCTCTGCGCTGAGGTTAGGGCATATGAGATGCCCAATTCACCGTATGCTCACCGAAACGAAGCCAAGAGATGAACTCCCTAAAACGAGCAAGTTCCCTGCGTGAAACGTTGGCCAGCCAGCTAGCGATAACTACTGCTCTGCCCGTCAAATCAAGACAAATGTTCAAATCTTTGACGGATAGCTCAAATGTATGAAAGTGTTGTCTTTTACAATGAGCAAATGAGGTACTCGTCCTAACGACCGACTTACATTTGTGACCAACCGTGAAGCTCTTCTAACACAAGATGCAGGCGTTGACAAGCAGGCGCTATGCGTTTCTCAGAAAAGTCACGTAATTTTGACAGAGTTTCAGTTATGATCGTTTCCCATTTCTGAATTCCCTGCCGCATGTAGGACAGTCATCTACTAGGAACTAAAACGTGGCGGTCGCACTGACCCTTTCACTTAATTGTTCTCCGCTTCCCAGATAGTCCAAGAGCGATTCAGATGCTCGACCTGTCAGCAACAAGCAGGTTAAGTCCAATATTGGATTGGGTTCATCCTCTAGTGTATAAGTCATGACACGCCATGCAGTACACACTGAACCTACGTCCGTATTGATTTTTCTGCTTTTCTTCTAAAGCACGAATCCATTTCGGACCTATCTCTCGAGCACCATTGACCGTTTCTGAACCGAACCAGGTGGTCCGCATCTCCTTCACGGATTGTATGACATACCAAAGAAGCTCCCGGGAAGTTGAAGAAAGCGTTGCAAGATCTCTCGGTTTCCGGTTTGAAAGTAGTGGCAAGTTGATGGTGATTGGCATCATGCTCGTGTAGGAATGGTCCCGGACAGAGATACAACGATAACATATAAATGTGGAACGCATAGGAATTTTCAATAAAGAGGAGACTGATGATGCGGCACCCAGCGGAACTGGACCGAGAGAGAACGTGCCATCCAAAAAGTAATGCAAATTGCCCAAGTCATCAGCGACGACTAGAATGCTATTTGCGTTGGATTCCTCAGTCTCAGGAAAACCCTTGTTCTTTCCCTGTGGAGCGCGACCGATGGAAGTACAAGATGCGTCCAGAGTTAACATGGGCCAAAATTTGACGATATCTGGTAACTGAGACTTCATAGCCATGCGTGTCTGGGAACCTTGAAAGGCAAACAAGTCCGTCGCTCTAGCGATGTAGTCAGGACTATTCAGGAAGAGAAATGAATCAAAGCTTCACGTTGCTCTCTCTACGTCTTCCTGTAGATCGTCCAGTAGAGGCAAGTTCTTCAATATAGAGAGAGTTGACCCGGTCTCCCGGTTTCTCAGCACAATTGAAACAACGTGCGAGGTAAAAAACGCACGATGACATCGTTACGCTGGAAAATGTCTGGAATTGAGCTTGGCTTTTGAGTCTTATCATCGTGAAACCACCAAATTGCTGTCAAGTGAGGCATTGGCTGCATAGACGTAGATGGTTTAGGAATCGGGACGACTAATAGTCTTTTGCCATCCTGAACAGAGTGAAGCGTTATTTGAGGGGGATTGTGCAAAATAGCTACGCTCTGTCCTATGTTTAATTAACGGACGCGTTGCTTCATGTGTAAGCCCGTTCGTACCATCTGGACTCCATGCAATATCCACAACGGCTGCGCCGCTATTCTCATCGCCGATATCGACTTCCCATGTTTTGGTGCCCTGCGTTGAATTCCAAAGACTGATTCTATCTTGACCACCAAGGCGGGATATCAATATAAGCAAATCTTTATCCGGACAACATGACAATGGAAGCAGACGACATGGAGACGTCACTTGCAGTACTGCAAGCGATGCGAAAGCGTTTGTTTGCATCTTAGATGAGTGAGCTAAACCTAGTAAAGACGACGTGTGACATTTGCATGGAGTCACAATAAACACCCCTGCCTATCTCTTCGCCTTCCCACCTTCGCTCCTCCCCTTCCTCCAGCTAGTTTCATGATCAAACGAACTCCCCGTCCTTCGCTTAGATGGCTTGATTTTGTTTCCATTGTGATTGTTGACATTTTTTTCAATGGCCCCAATCTTCGCGGGTCGATTGGAACGCTTAGCTAACCGAATCGCAGCGTCCAATGCCCGCTTATCTCCGGGCTCTTTTTCCTCTTCTATAGCCATCTTCCGTCGCTTCGCCTTTCTTGATAGTCCCGATAACTGGTCTCTTCTTAGCTGCAGACAGTAAGCAACCTATATTTTATTCGGGTCTAATCTACCTTATTTTGTTCATCACTTTTCTGCGACTGTTCTGCATTTGTTCCGGCAATGAAAGTGGATTGGCATTGGTATTGCTGTTTACTCAAGGCTAGGATAGATTGGACTAAGAATGGTGCCATTGACAAAAAGGGGTCACATACATTTCGACGTTTTCCTATCTTTTGTGGACTGGAACCACGTTCTGGCAGGCCGAGAGAATATCTCTGTTTCATGTTCCATCATGTTCTGACCCTTTTTTAGTTGCATTTCCGCTTGTCTAAGCTGCATAACGACTTCGTTAATAACTGATACGGAGGATGGAATCTTTATAATTCACATGCTTCTCCTCCTTTTCTTCTTGCAATATTTCGCTCGTGTGGGATTTCATTTCAGCTAATTTATCGGCCCATTTTTGCACAGTTTCTGGAGGAATAACACGATGCCTAATCTGGTCCTTGCCGTTTGCAAATTTGATTACGGCTTTGAGCATTCTCCGATCTGCCTCGCCAATGAGTGTCACAGAACTTCATAATCCATTATTGCTTGAGCTCTACGTGTAACAAGCATGACATTGTACACACACCGTCCTTTATTACCAGCACGTGCAGTCCGCCCCACTCGATGCAGATAATGTGTGAGTTGCTGGGGCATGTCATAATTAATGACCGTTTCGACTCCCTTGATATCAAGGCCACGTGACGCCAAATCGGTCGCCATGAGAAAATCAACTGATCCTTCGCGGAACTGCTTAAGAGCTTGAAGACGCTATCAAATATTCTGAATCCATTTATCAGCATTACAATCAATGCTAACCTGTTCCTGAGTCAGGTCTCCATGCAATTCTTCGCACTTCATGCCAATCAGGCCGAATACTATGCGCATTTGATGGGCAAGTTTTTTGCTTCGAAGGAAGATAATAACTCTGTGTTTAAAGGTTTGCTTGCATAGCGCGACAACCAGCGCTGAACGTCCCATTTCTTTGCAAGCACGCACTCGAACAAACTCTTGTACAAGGCTTCGAGCAGTGCTTCGCTTGGGGTCTACAAAAAGTCGAACAGGTTTATTGAGCGACATTCTCACCAATTCATCAACCGAGTCCGTCATTGTCGCGGAGAATAACATGGTCTGTCGCGAAGTGGGACAGGACTTGATTATCTCTGCCAATTCATCAGCAAAACCATCGGAGAGCATTCGATCTGCTTCATCTAGCACGAGAATATCTAGTGTTTCAAGAGTAAAGGATGGGGAATTCCGCAAGTGGTCTATTAGACGACCTGGAGTCGCGATGACAATGTCAGGCCTGTTCCTTAAGGCAGCCTCCTGAGATTTGACAGACAAACCACCTGCAGTATAATTACGCGCGAACGGATGGCGAAGGAAATGACTCACCAACAGCAAGACAAACCTGAATATCCGTGTGGATCGCTAGCTTTTTTCCGACGTCGTAGCATTGAACACCCAACTCCCTAGTTGGTACAAGGATAAGACATCTTGTAGCAGCTGCATTCTTGCCTTTCTCTCTATACATGAGCCGCTCTATCATTGGAATCAGAAATGCAGCCGTCTTTCCTGAGCCAGTCACTGCATTTCCTACTATATCCTTGCCCAAAAGAGCGACGGGTATCGCCGATGCTTGTATAGGAGTAGGCTTGCTAAAGCCTAGACTCGTCAGAGCCTTTATAATTGGGCGGGATAAATTCATCGTCAGAAATGAGTTATGAACCTCTTTAGGTACGCCCTCCAGATCGAAGTATGTAGCCTTGCGGTCTCTGTCGGCTTGAGTTTCGAACTCTGATTCGTCTGAGGTGCCAACAGGTATGCTTTCCTCTATGTTTTCATCTTGGCTAGCCTCGCTTTCCAGGTTGACCTCGCCCCCCTTCGAGATCTCACTTTCCAGCTCTTCACCGTTCCCGTTGATTTCTTCATCAAACTCGTCCTCGCTATTGCTATCTTCCTTCTGACGTTTCCGCTTTATAGAGGCCCTTCGTCTGGCTATTATGTCATCGACTGAAATCAAACTCTGAAGCGGTGAAGCCCAAATTATTGGTTAGAAAATGTTCGGAACTAACACGAACCGGCTTCGGAACCCCTTGAAAACCATCCAGTACATTCTGTTGAACCATAACATCGACATACGAGTCGCCTGTGGTGTCAAATGCAAACCCTGGATCGAAGTTAACCTCATCTGCTCGCACGGGCCTCTGAGTGTGATTTTCTTCATCTGACTCTATTGTCATGATATAATCCGCCATTTTGAGCCTCTGAACTGCTCTTCAACGAATGTACGAACTTCGGTCCCAAGGACCAAGTATTGAGGGTAGGCGTCAAATGTTACCGTTACACCGTTACTTTCGACTGGTCACAAAATCTATATTGGGCTGAATTTACATTGAATCTGTTACAACTGGTCCACTGAAATGCCCTTCAGAAAACAATCTAATAGAAGTTTCGACAGACTATGTGCACATAATTCGAAAGCAGCTGTTTTTACAAGTCAATAGCGATTCCTCATAATAGATAACCGTCCAATTGTGGGTATACCAATCGTCAAATCATTATGCAGGACATTATACATGATATGACAATCACCGTGGTGCGGGTTACCAATATAGTAGTTTATGCATCGTTAGAAGGTCATTTTCATGCGGTTGTAGAGGAGGTAATTTTGCTTCCACGAATGGGCCCTCTGAATTCGTATGTGGCGTGGCCAAAAGAACAGTGTTCTCTTGCGAGGTTTTTTGAGGCACAATGGCTCCGGGAGGATGTGAATGGGAAGGGTTTGGTTGGGCGGAGGATGACCGGTGTGGCGCTGCATGCTGGTGAGAGGGTCGGGGAAAAGCAGTCTGGGGTGGAGCATGCTGAGGTCCTGGCGTGGAAAGCGTACTTTGCAAGGGAGTAACGTCCTCGGCCCCCGCAGATTCAGGCGGAAGTCGTATTCTCTTTAGCTATCGTTACACTGTTAGCTTTTCTTTGACAACTGAGATTATCTGAAATGTTTTCGCACCTCCTCACTCATTGAAGGTTGTCTAAAGAGACGCTCGATTGAGTCACTGCGATATGGGAAGTGATATTCTCCAGCGTTGCGACATTGAATTTGGCATTGCGTTGTGCTTATTATAAATTTTCCAATCAGGTTGAATTTCCCCCAATGAATCTTGTTAACATTGTTGGCATGCTTGTCTGAATTTCCTTCGTGTGCCTTAATTAAATCTTGAATGTGGACTTCCCTGGTGACATACATCAGAGGGACTCAGGAGACCGGCTGGAGGGACTAACAATGCGGGAATACATCCACCCTTGGAATTCCTTAGTGCCATGCGGTATGCACGATGAGAACGAAGGGGTGTGAATAGGAGCTCCCACGACTGGAGACTCTTGTAGTGTTCCGGGCTTTTGAGCCTAAATGTTTCCATTGTCTCATCCTCAGGGTATGTGGAGCCATTAATGCCTGCGATGAATGCCCGCAGAGCCGAATAATTGTTCAGATGCCGCAGCTTTGCAGCTATTTCCACAAATTTCTCAATTTGCCTGGCACGGTTTCGCGGTTTGTCGTGACATAAGATGAGAGAGAGCACCCTGCAAAAGCTTCAGCTTCGTCAGAAATGAATCAAACGAGGCTACCATTCTGCCAGATGATTTGAAAAAGATATCAGAGTCGTGATGGAATCACTGGCCTCATTTTTACCAGCGAAGGTCAGATGAAGCCAATGTCTCGGCTGAAATCAATGTTTACAAATTGATTCATGCACATGACCGAATGCACTGACTAAGATGTTAAGAAACATCCTTGTGTGTACTCTTGTTATTTCCTGGGCTATGGCATCCGCACCCAATAGCATGACTTCATGCGCAAGCTTCACAAGGTCCTTTAGCTTTTGCTTTGCAGATGCTTCTGCGGATTCTAAGCCATGGGCATTCACGACAGAACTTGCTACCTGTTTCAGAGCCTTTGCAAGAGGGAGACTTGCTTTTCGCTCGCGAAGTGGACTTGACTGGATTTGTTCTTGCGAGGGTAAAGTATGCGCATTACTTCCGACGGGTTCAATTTCTAATGGCTTGAATGCTTCTTCATCATCCATCAAACTTTCACAGTCACTATCGCTCCCAACGTTGTCGACTTTCAGAGCCCATGCGGCATCGACGTCCTTAAGAGCTGGTAATGTCTCCAAAAAAGGTAGAAGCTCAGAAGCGTAATGAAGCAAGTACGTTTTCGATAGAATTGACTTGGTCAATGCAGAAAGCGCGCCTACAGTTCCATTAACTGCGAAATCGTGAGGATAATCTTTGATCCATGCTTCGAGCAAGGCGCATATCCTGCAAGTGTAGATGAGTGTGAATAGGAAAGGTAGGAGGGAAGGTAGGAGGGAATGTTGTTACCTCATCTGTGCAAAACATGCGAACATCGGATCTCCCGACGGGCTGTCCAGCTGCCGCATTCGCTTTTGCATAGCAAGTAGTACGGTCCGGGGCGTCGCAAAACGTCTGTATGTGAGCAAAAAGTGCGTAATAAATGCAGGATCTATGCACGCGTCGAGTAAAAGTGGTCGAAATACATACAAGCTACTTACCATCTGCACTAACGGCCAGAAATAATAGTTTGTCCAATATCTCCTCGATTGTCATATACAGTGTAGGTTTACTGAATATATTAGAAAAACACAAATTATCCCTTGAAAAGCACTTACAGATCCTTTTCCTTGACATCATCTTTCTCTCCAAGCGAATCGTGAATACCTTTGACAACGGAAGGGGTGTGGCCTTCTAAATTATCGTTCACCACTTGTGGCTTCAAAGAGGGAAGACCATGGCCTCGTTTCCAACTGACAATACGAATATCTCCAGGGCTCCTAGCATCGTTTAATGAGATTGAGACCGTCGGTGGAGAGACGGAAGGTAAGTCTTGCGAAATCGATCCGCTTGCGATCCCCAACTTCTGATCACTTAACACCGTATCTACAGTTATCAGTGGTGATGAAGTTGTAGCAGGATGAGAAGTGTGCCACAGAGAAGAATGTTTCAATAACCGTGGTGAAGCGGGGTTCCGATACCTGACATCAGAACCTTGTCTTCTATCGCCTGGATTGACTTCATTAAACCCGACTCCGTTCGCAAACAATGACACATACGACGATCACGCCAGACCGCTTGCATCAAAAATTCAAATGCAAGTCCAATCCGATCCTTTCCAGCATGCTGATTCACTTCTATCAAGCCGACATCATACTGTTTGCACAGACTATGTGCTTTTGCAGAATCGACCCAGTGGGTTAAGTCTGATTTACATGCCAATACCAACGTCGGAATCTGCATAGAGCTATAATCGGCTGCACATTATTTGGCATATACTGTACAAGCGACCAACGAGAAACGTACAAAGCAAATTTTCAATCGCGAGGAATGACGAAGGACTTGATGCATCGTAGCATACAACAACGCCGTCCACTCGGGAAACAGGGTCTAATATTGGGACATTTCGTGCGGGTAATGATCCTTGAGCACTCGGCAGTATAATATTGGCTTCGACAACTTTCAGTGGACAATCAATGATATTTTCTAGTTGTCCAACGCGACCGGTACGTCGTATGTCTGTTCAATCATGGTTGCTACGTAAGTGCTAGTTCGGATAAAAGCACACCCACAGTTCATGACCGACGTTGTTCCTGGTATCCCCGAGATGGAACGGCATGCGATAGCCTCTGACAATGCAAATTTCTTGAGACCTTTCCGAATTACGGTTGATTTTCCGCATCGCGGAGTACCCACGACGACCAGAGTCACCGTTGGATCAAAATCCCGAATATCGTACTGGAGCAAGGTATTAGTACAAATATAGAACAAAGATCTGACAGTCGCTCACGATGTAACTACTTGTGGTCGGTCGCTTCGCTGGCTTTGAACCGTAAACCTCCAAGCTACCACTACGAGCACGCCCTGGAACAGCGACGGGAGGCAGTGTCCCTCTTCTAGGAAGTTGCAGTGACGTAGAAGACAACGATCGCGGTGCATCTTGGAGTGTGCTCGAGTTGGTTGTAATGTCGCTGACCACACTACTCAAACTAGAAGTTGTGCTCAACGTTGGAGTGCGAGAAGGGAGAGGAAGTTCACCGCCGCGCAGGACCGGTCTTACGTGATCTTGAGGTTTGGGTGAGGTATGACGATAGCGCTCGACCGGGCTTCCCAAGGCATCTGACCGTTCTACATCGGAATCATGATTGTTACTGCCGTTGACAGGCCCACTATTCTCCCCTTGAGTGCGGATAGTCTGAAGTTGTTCTTCCCGTTCTTTTTTAAAACTTGATGAGAGACCGTACACGATGTTCCGTGGCGGTTCAAGCGCTGAACCCGTGTTTCCTCGATTTGGGCGCGGCCCCGATAACACGGTAGATTCTCGATTATAGTGGGCGAGAGAATCCACAGAGACCGACTTACGAAGGCCTGGAGTAGAGGCAGGAGACTGTATATGCATCCGCGACTGTGGAACTTTGTCATTTGCCGCCGAAAGGGACTCGATTACGATTGGTGAAACATTGGAATCATCACGGTGCGCCGCCTGCAAAGCATTTGTATCGTCATCCTGCGCGAGATCCAGGGACGGGACAGTTTGCAGAGTCAGGAAAGGATGACCAGAGGCCATGCAGGCGAAGGAACAGAGCAGACCTAGCAGACCACGTGCGATGTTCAAATAAATGCAAACACGACCGGTTTCGACCTTCCCGAACTTGCGGATAAAATCACGTTTATCAGGAAACTATCACTCAGTGATGGAGAGACCGTTTGAACAGGCAAAAGAAAAGATCCGAGCTTATTTCATCACGATCGCCTGTTGACTTCCCTTCTATCCATCGCCATCGATTTGCCATGAGTATCCGTGTTCTTCTGACTGTGCGAAGCGCCCCCTGAGACTTGGACATTTCCTAACGCCCCGCTTTTAGAATGACGATGGTCCTCCACATCCTCATGAATCGCCATATGTACTGGGATTGTACCGACACCTAACTAAAAATCTTGGTATGTTAGCGAGTACCTACCTGCTATTTCATCTACATTATTGTTCAAGGATGGAGCGTCAAGGTCGTTCTTCCTAATGGTCAAAAGTCTTGGATTGGTTGGTGTTCCGTCAATAACCCTTTGCCTTTCGTCAACTCCAGTCAGGCAAAGCATATCACATCAAGGAGACAACTAAGGGATGGTATTTTTATCCGAGAGACGATGGTCAAGGTGAAATTGTGATGCAGTCTCGCCCGTTGAAAGACGGCGAATTGGTGAGACCTACGTGACATCTCCGATTAATTTTTTCAACCTTAAATCAGGCGGAATGGATCCTTCTTGATGGAGTATGATATTATTTGCCTTAGTTCAGCTTTCCTTGTACCTAACTGACATTCAGACTCCTGCAACATGCGCGAATATTGCACTTCACAACCTGTACCCCGGACAGATTGATCTGGTTGTAAGCACATTTTTTGCTACCAGATACCCGTTATTTGACGTTTCTATTCCGAAAGATCTCGGGTCCGAACGTTGGTCGGAATACTTCAGGTATGTTTGCATGTGGTGACGAAGCTATCTTTCTCAGAATATTTATAGCCGCGTTTGCACTCTCCTCGGGCACCATAGGTGCTGCCCTATCGTCATCACTGGCCAAAATAAGATCCATTGCGCTGTCCTATGGAATAATAGTACATCCGACACCCACAGAATACCTTGAACCAGCTGATGTCCTCAGTTGCAACATTATCCAACGATTATGGGACAATTGGGGAAAGGACGATGGTAGTCTTCGCGATGGCGAGGTTGACCTATACAACA
>MIPV01007428.1:2760-20007 GCA_001983365.1 Amanita bisporigera | reverse complement strand
TAAAAAGATTGGAAAAAAGTTAGATCTTCAAGCAGCTACAAGAGATAAAATTGAAGCTGGAAGACCTAAGATCATTAATGAACAACAGTTAACTACTAGAAAAAGTTCTAGAAAACCAAAAGTTTGAGTTATAGCTGATAATGTTTATGGAGATAAACATCCAGTTCAAATTGAAGCTGAAATTCAAAATGATCTTAAAAGGGATAAACTTTTTAAACAAAAAGAAAGAATAGTTATGAAAACCAAGAAGGGTTTAATTGAAGATGAATCAAATCTCTCAACTTCCTTATTACCAAAAGAAGTTGATAAAAATGTTGAAGCAACTCAACAAGATAAAGATTTTGATGAGACTCAACATCAATCTGATATAACAATCAGACAATTTGATAAAGCAATAGAGGATATTGAGATGGAAGATATAGAAAAATCTGATACTGTTAATTTTGGAGAAGCTGATAAACAGCATATTAAAAAAATTAAGTTAAGGGCAAAATTTATAGCTCTTCTATCAAAAGCAGCAACAAGACTTAGTGAACAAGAAAATAGAAGAAAAGGAATACCTGTTGTATATAGAGATCTTGCAAAGATAAAAATAAAAGATCTAGAATCATACAATAAATGGGTAGATGCCATGAAAGAAGAAATTAAATCTATAGAAAAACAAAATGTTTGGGAATTAGTTGACAGACCTAAAGATTGTAAACCTATTAGATGTAGATGGATTTTTACTATAAAGCAATCTGATAATAGATATAAAGTGCGTTTGATTGCTCAAGGCTTTTCACAAGTACCAGGAATAGACTTTGGAGCCACATTTAGTCCGGTTACAAGATTTGAAACTGTCAGAATCTTATTAGCATTAGCAGCTTTAGAGGGATGGGTTCTCAAAGCACTAGATGTTAAAACTGCTTTTCTATATGGCCAATTAGAAGAGGAGATATATATGGAACAACCGGAAGGTTTCAAAACCGAAGACTCTAATAAAGTATACAAACTAAAAAGAGCTTTATATGGTTTGAAACAAGCATCTTTAGCTTGGAATATACAAGCACATAACAGTATAATCAAATTAGGATTTAAAAGATTATTCGCTGATACAGGAATTTATGTATATCGAGCAAAGGATGATATAGTTGTAATCATCTTATATGTTGATGACATAATATTCATGGGTAATAATGAAAAAACTGTTAATGAATTTAAACAAAAGTTTATGAAAAAATGGGAAAGTAGAGACTTAGGAGATCTAAGTGAATACTTAGGAATGAATATTGTGATTGATAAAAATAATCATACTGTCACAATAGATCAGACCAAATATGCCAAGAAAATTGTAGAAAGATTTGGTTAAATAAATGCAAAACCAGTTAATACACCTTTACCAGCTGGTTATGTACCAAATAAATATGAAGGCAAAGCTACACAAGAAATGATAACATACTTTCAACAATTGATTGGATCGTTATTATTTTTAGCAATGTGTACAAGATTAGATATTGTATATGCTACAATTCTAATGTCTCAATTTGTAAGTAATCCTTCAGAAGAACATATCAGAAAGGCATTACACATAATACAATATGTTGGTAGTACACTTGACTACTGTATAACGTATAATGGAAAAGATGCATATGGATTAATATGTTATGCTGATGCTGATTGGGCTTCAAATATTATTGATCGAAAGTCAACAACTGGAATGGTTGTAAAATTAGCAGGAGTGCCAGTATACTGGAAATCAGCAAAACAAAAAACCATAGCATTATCATCAACAGAAGCAGAATATATGGCTGCATCTGATGCATGTAGACAAATATCATGGTTAAAGAATTTGTTTGAAGAGTTAGGATATAGAATTACATTCATTCCTTTAATAATGGATAATCAAGTGGCTATTTATATGGCTTCTAATCCAGCTCAAGAACAAAGAACAAAACACATGGATGTTAGATATCATTATATAAGACAATGTGTGAAAGAAGATTTAGTTGATCTCTATTATATTAAAAGAGATGATCAAGCAGCTGATATTTTAACTAAGAACCTAATGTTGAATAAACATACCAAGATGCTTGGTTTGTGTGGAATTAACATTCAGTCAAATATTCAACAAGGGGGAGTGTCAAAACTCTAATGGGTTTCATTAGTAAATCTAATGTGCTTCATTAGTTATCTTATCTAATCTATAATCTTATCATATCTACATCATATCTAATCTTATTAGATTAGAATTAATAACTATTATTTATGTGTTTCATATTTAACTAATGATATTGAGTCATGCAAATGACTCACCAGATCATTGGTTCCTTTAATATGACTAATTATGACTCATATGACTGCGCATGAGTCATATAGAACAATCTAGAACATCTATGAATAGATTATGACTGCTATTATGCAAGGTATATTAATAGATATGACTCAGAATGACTCATTATGGCACCGAAAGTGGTTCCAATAACCATAACAGGTAGTGTACATTGTACTTAGGTTAGGGTTCCAAAAGTCTATATAAGAAGGTCATTCTGAGCAATGATTCTTCAGTTTTTTAACTAACATTGAGTGATTAAGAAGCAGAACACAGTCTAAAGAAAGTAAGTAGTTGAAAGTCTTACTTAGCTGTGCATGTGCTGCTGCACCCTCTTTCAACAGGGCAGGCGCAATTGGTGTGGTGGGTGGTGTGGTGGATGGTTGATCAGTAATAAAAATAAAACTGAAAAAATGGGCACGATGTACCTAGTCACTACCCTGGTGGTGGTCGTCGGGAGTCCAGTGATGGGTGGTGGTGGTTGCAATGGTGGGAGTGTGGATGTGTGACATGGCATGGTGATGGCGGTGCTGTGGTGGTGACAGTGATGGTGGTGGTGACAGGACAGTTGCGGTGACATGGTGACAGTGGTGACAGTGACAGTGACGGTGGTAACGAGGGTCAGTGACATGTGACATACAATGTAGTTACTGTTGCTGCTGCCAAATACCTCCAAACACACTTCCAAGTATATTCCCTGTGCAGTCCTACTATAGTCCTACTAGGAATCCCTACATCAGTCTTACCTCTAACTAGGACTTCACTAGGAATGACCTCAGAATGACCTCGAAATCTAGTCTGGAAAAATTGACATTTTCAGACCACTCGGAATTCCAAGGAGGTTCCTTGGATTCCTATTGGAAGGGGGGGGGGGAGAGCACAGACCTCCTTTGTTCCCCATATGGGCTGGGCACCTTGACAGCGCATCAGCTTGGAACATCTTTGTTCCTGGGACATGCTCAATACGCAAGTCAAATTCTGAGAGAAATGATGACCATCATGCTTGTCTGGGTGTTAACCATTGTGGTGTGCAGTAGAATGAAAGTTCTTGTGATCACAATGCATGATTGTTGTGTGTGGTGATCTATGTAACAGGTGTCTCCAAGTTGCAAGCCCCTTGATGATTGCTAACAGTTCTCGATTGTAGATTTGGTAATTTTGTTCTGTTGGTGTTAGTGCATGCAAGATAAATCCACAAGGGTGTAGGGCTCCTGTTTCATCTGCTTGTTTTAACACCGCTCTGATTGCTTTGTTAGATGCATCAGTTTGAAGGATGAATGGTTTCGTTACATCTGGCATTAATAGTACTGGCATGGATGCAAATCTCTCCTTCAGTTCTTCAAATGATCTTTGCTGTTCTGTGCCCCATGTAAATGGCGTGTCTTTTCTGGTCAGGTCGGTAAGTGGTTTTGCCAATGATGCAAAGTTTCTGATAAATTGTTGATAGAAATTTCCAAATCCAAGGAATGATCGGACTTGTTTGACTGTAGAAGGGGCTGGCCAATCGGCTATTCCTGCCAGTTTGATTGGGTCCATCTGTATCCATCCTGGTTTGATGATCATTCCAAGAAACTTGACTTCTTGTATGGCAAATTTGCATTTTTCGAGTTTCAGGAAGAGATCATTTTCCTGTAGTCTCTGAAGAACATGTTTCATTTGCATTTCTAACTCTTCCTTTGTATTGGCGCAGATTAGAAGATCATCCATATAGATGATGAGCCATCCTTCGTTAATCATATCACAAAAGTATTTGTTCATCATTGTCTGGAAGGTCAATGGTGAATTGCAGAGGCCGAAAAACATTACTGTTGGTTCGTAAAGTCCCCTGTTTGTGATAAATGCAGCCTTCCACTCATCTCCCTTCTTGATCTGGACATTGTTGTATCCCCAGCTGAGGTCCAATTTCATAAAATATTGGGTGCTGGATAATTTCGTCATTAGATCGGAAACAAGGGGTAGTGGATAGGCATTCTTGATTGTCCATTCATTCAGGTATCTGTGGTCCTGACAAGGTCTTGAAGCACTGCTTTCCTTTTTTGCAACAAAGAAGAATGGAGAGGCCTGTGGGGATTTTGACAGTCTAATGTATCCTTTTGTGACTTGTTCCATGATCCATTTGTCCAGGGATGATTGTTCTTTCAGGGATAGTGGATAGATCTTGCTTACTTTGGGAGAGAACCCTTGTTTCAGTTCAATCACATGGTCCCAAGGTCTAGTTGATGGGAATCGCTCTGAGGCTTTCTGTTCAAAGACTTCCTTCCATTCATTGTATTCTAATGGTAGGGTAGTTGGCAGTTCATCCTTTTTGAGCTGGTGCTCCAGTGATTGGGAAGTTGATGTTTTTACTCTGATCCAATAGTTGTCTTCTCCCCATTGTTTACTGTCGAGTGCTATCTGCCAAATTGGCTGGTTATCCTCTTCTTTTATTTGCTCTAGTTGAACTGTTTTGCTTTTCCAGTCAATCATTGGGTTATGTTTTTCTAACCCTGGGATTCCCAGGATTAGATGTTGTTCTCCTAGTTTTGTGATCAGGAACCAATTATCGTATATTGTTCCCCCTATGGAATAATTGATGCGTGTTCTGTGAGTGATTACTCCATTGGTATTAATTGTTCCATCGGCATTTTGTACTCAAAGCAGTTTTCGTAATTTTTCCTTCTGTAAGTTCTTGGTAATTTCTTTGTCAATAAAGTTTCCATCAGCTCTGCAGTCAATTAGTGGAGAGGTTTCAGCAGGTAAATTGGATGACTGAACAGGGATTGAGATTCTTCTGATATTGTTTGATTGTACAATTACAGAATCAAGTGCTAATTGTTCTAGTCCATTGGAGGAAGTGTCAACTGCTGCCTGACACTTCCTGATTAAAAACCCTCTGTTTCAAGTTCATTTAGGAAGGTGTTCCTTTCTTCTTCGGTTAACTTGGTCAACATTGCCCTGATTGTTTTGATTGGGCCTCCTGTTTCTTTGGTGGATTTTTCCTCGGTGATTGAGCGAATATTTCTGCCCTGGGAGGAGGATCCAGATGAGTTATTGTTGTGCTTAGGGCAGTTCCAGGAAATATGTCCCTGTATGCCACATCTGAAGCATTTCCCTGCTTTCCTATATTCTTCTTTTTGTGCCTCAGTTAATCGTCCAGTAGGCATCGCATTGACAGTCTGATTAGATCCTGGCTGACTGCCCCCGTTAGAGTTTCAATTGAAACTAGATCAATCTCCCGATCAGGATCCTTTTCCCATGAGCCTCATAGTTTCCCATGTGAAGTGGAGCTGCTCTGCCTTTGTATAGGCGTCGTTCATTGTTTTATAATCACTCTGATGCTCCAGGACTTTAGCAGTGATGCTGTCTGGGAGTTTTTGAACAAGGGCCTGGAGTTGTGCGGTTAATCCAGTGAGGCCAGTGAGCTCGATCAAGGTGCAGAATTTTCGGATGTATTCAGGGACTGAAACTCCTCCTCCTATGCTCAGATTGGCTAGTTCGTTTAGGGCCCTGACTGCACTGTTAATTTTTCCCCAATCTGCGATGAAACTTTGCTGGAACGACTCGTAATTATCCCATTGTAATCCTTCCTTTTTCCTTTTTTTGGCATTTAATTTGGTTCAGATAATCATTTTCCAGTTGTCTACTTCTGGTCCTAGGCATGCCAATGTGTACCTAGTTTTCTTCTCATCTTTGCCCTGATAGTTGTTCGAGTTGAGGGCAAAGAAATTGTTGAGGGAATCTAAAAATGACTGCGCCTCTGTTCATTTTCCTGTAAAGACCCTGATGGGCTGCGGTTTGATATCTCCTTTGGTAACCTCCATTGTGTTGGTCATTCCTTTCTTGGGTTCTTCTTCCTTCTTTGGTTCCTTGTCTAATCTGTTCCTTTTCTCTTCGCAGAATTGGTACCAAGCTGTGACAGTTCCAGGTGGTACTGCAAAAAATGCTGCTCCTAGACTGAGTCTATGGTGTGGTGCAAATTCTGTCCACCAGACAAGTTCTGGTTTGGTGGTAGGTTTTTCTAGGAGGAGATGTTTAACGTCATATTCTTTATTGTACCACTTGATCCAGAGTTTTCTGGGTAATTCTTCATCTGGATCTCCTTCTTCATATTCCCCTGTAAAATAACTTTCGTCAATAGGGATATTCTTCTTTACTCCTCTCCAACACCACTGGTTACTGAGTGCAGAAAAGAAGACTTTGGTTCTCTTGAGATAGAAATCTCTGTCAAAAATGACTGCTCCATTAGGAGGCCTTTCTTCAAAGTTCTTGAGATCAATGGTGTCTTGCTAGTGACGATGCACTGGGTGGTTCCTTAAGTTCCAACTTATGTTATGGATGATGCCTTCTTCATCGTACTTAGAAATGACGAACAGAGTCTGCTCCCAGTCATGATGACAATCAATATAAGGATGAGGATGCTAAGTCTGATGATGATGAAGGCCCTTTGGTTGATGCAGTCAACAATGAAGAAGAGAGGCAATGGTTCAGAGTCTGAGAAGAAGGTAAAACTTGTCTAAGTTGGAACTGAGGTGTTACTGTACATGAGAGGACTTTATATACATTTGGAGAACAATAAGAACGATAGAAAAGGAAGTAAGGCTGTGGTTACCTGAGAAAGGAAAGGTGAAGGTAATTACTAAAAGGAATAATCATCCAAGGCAGTGCGTATGATGATGTAGCAAGGATGTGTCCGTCCGCTGAGTAATGAGGATGATGAAGAAAGAAAAGAACTTGTAACACAGTTGGTTTCAGTTGCAAGGTTTTGACCACGTAAAACATCAACGGTTTTGCCAAGGCTTGTTGCCAATGGCATTCATCTACTCAGTCCTTTATATACTCTCCCTGGATATATCCTGGAATCCATCTATCATTTGGCAGGATTACCCTTCCTTCCAGATTTCGCTTTATTTTTCTGTCTTTAAGGTATTCTTCGGCAATGGGACAGCTGCCAATGAAATGGCCCATTCCGCCACAAAAGCTACATTGGCCAGTTGTGTGGGCTAAACTTCCGATTGGTGTCATGTTGGCGCCAGAAGCCAGGGGTCCTTGTCGCCAGCTATTTTGCGTATCCAATGGTCACCTAATTGAGTTTTCAATTTTGTTGAATCGCCAATTGATCATTGCAAATATGTCCTCGGTTTTGATGGCTGGTTCGGTTTGCTTTGTGAATGATTCAGTGTTGGTACTCAGCGCGATGGACAGGCAGCTGTAAAAACTGGATCCTTCTACTACAAATTGCACAGCAGCTAGTGTTTGTTCGACTGTATACAACTTTGTTGCGCACATGTTGGGGTGCTTTAGCTGTAGTATTTGGTGGATTTGACCTGCTAGCTAGGGCTGGAATGTTTCAAAGAATGCCTTGTTTCATTCCTTTTGCGAAAATTCCTCGTTTTCTTCCAAGTAGTTTGTGATGACTAGGAACTCTTGGTAAAATTTGCTTAGCTCATCACCATTGCTGATCACTTTCTTTTGGGTCTCATTGATCAGGTGATCTAGGTCTTCTTCCAAATATAATTCCCCCTTTGTGAGGCCATTGTACAGCATCGTTATTGCCACTTTGTATTCTGTGTAGCTCATGTTGTTTCTGAATTCTGGAATGGTTTCCCATACCACCTGATCCTTATAGTCCAGATATCTGCTTGCATATAACTTCTGTCTTTGGTCCTCATTGATCCCATTTTCTTTGAACAGCATTTCTAGTTTGTTGAAGTAATTGGACAGTGTTTTCAGCTGCTTTGTGTTGAATGTTGGTGCTTCTCTGCTGCCACGTGCGGGCATTCTTCCAGTGTTATTGTTGGGCATTTTGGCTTTATCTTCTTTTGTCATGGATGTAGTTGGAGTTTTTGATTGTTGTGAGGTAGGCACTGATTGAATAAATGATGAGATCATGATCATTTTGGGTTTAGATTTTCCCAGCCCCCCTATCACCACGTTTTTGGCATGTTTGCCCAATCGTTCAAGATCCTCAAGATCTTCCCACATGCATACATCAATTTCCTCTTTTGGAATCTCGGATTCCTTGACCACATGGTATATGCTGTCCCTGTCCGTGTCCTGTATAGTGAACTTCGCTTTGAGATTACAAAGTTCTGGCTCCCATGACATGATCATTCCCAAAGTTGGGTACCCTGGCCAGTAGAATCGGTGGTGGTACTCTTCTTTGAACAGAGTCATGTAGCAGCATCCTCAGGAATCGCTGTAGTGTACTGGCTTGGCAACACCAGTGGTTTCAAGGTTGTCACCCACGTCCCTGTGCAATCAATCTCCTTGCCCAACTGTTTCAGGAATATATCCATATGGAGCAGTGGCATGGTAACCATGATCTTGCCTGCTTCTTCCTTTTCAGGTGGTGTGAGCACTGGTGTTTCCCTATGTGGATTGCAATGGATGTATGCTTTGAGGTATGGATCAAATTGTATCCCTGTGAGCCATTCGGCGTTCTCTTTCCTGGCTTGGATCCGCTCCACCTTGCTGGCACTAATGTTCCCATTCATGGCATGCATCAACCAGTTCCGCTCTTTTGTCAATAGCACCAGTCTATTGTGATGTAACATGATGACATCAAATCCCAATAATAGGAGTTTGATGTTTGATGGCATATTGAAAAGGGCCTCCCAGACTGGTGACTCTGATTCATATCCCTCCAGCAGATCCTCCAGGGTCTGCCATTCCTTCTTGATCTGGGTCATGTACTCGTAGTACTGCCTCTGTTCCCTTGCTGACTTTCGGCGCTGTTCGAGGAGTGCTTCCCACACCTCCTCCTGTTCTCTGATAGATTCTTGCTTGGCTACCCAGGCCTCGTGCTCACAAATCTGTTGCTCATGGCGTGACTGCTGCTGCTGTTCCTTTTTCCATGCCTGCCATGCATGTACGTTAATATATCTCTCCACAGTCTAGACACAGACCCTAGAGTAGTTTGGTGAGGTCATCAAAGAGGTCCCGTCAACTCCGGTAAACGATCGTGAAGTCGCGATTTTGTGGAAAAGTGCGGAAGGTACGGATAAGTGCGGGAATGGTGGACTCAGCGGATGGTAGCGGAAATAGCAGACTTGTGCATGGGTGACAGTAGTCAGAAAAGTGTGGAGGTAATGACAGTCGTGGTGATGCTAACACGTAGAGATGGAGCCATAGCGGACTTGCATGAAGACGATGATGAGCTATGCCCAGCTGTGACTGCGGATCACGCTCAGGAGTCACACCATGAACTGCAGTAGGTTGCCATCGGATGGAAAAAGACGCATGCGAAAAGTCCGCTATGAAACGAACAGAGCGTTCAACTCCTACGCAACTTGCGCTATCGACAACACAAAGTCCGCTACAGAACACGACTATCCCGGTAGCCATGACAAGTTCCGCACGTTCCGCACAGCCACTTCAATTCCGCATTTCCGCTCAAACGCCGTGCTCGCATCCATGATGGACCACGTGACTTCTACTCCACTGCCCAGAGATCGCACCGACTACCCGATGACTAAGCATCGCCACTTCTGCTTTAGGAAACTCCGCGTTAAGACCCTAGATCCCGATGCACCTGGAATAGCCGATCAACAAAGAATACCTAAGCTCCACCCAGAGTAACGGATTGCGACCGATCGCCGCAGTACATCATGATGAAATGGGAGTCCATATCAAAACAACGACTATCTGTTTCGGTTACCACAACGACAGCGCAGCAAGCAGAATTTACCGGAAATTACAACAGGCCGCGCATACACAGGAGTAATTTGACAGAGTCCTTTCGTATTAGTAGAGTCGGAAATGTATATAAAGTGTTGGTATCTAACAGTAAGAGCATGATATATACATCCTCCAGTACCATCACCAATAATCCGGAGTAAAATAAGCAAGAAGTCCGCTATACCCTTCGTTCTCGTCTTCACACAAAGTCCGCTATGGGTCCGTCTCCACGCAATAGCATCGCCACGACTATCTTCATTCCACCCTTACGACTACTGTCACCCACGCGCAAGTCTGCTACTTCCGCTACTATCAGCTAAAAACACGACTTCACAATCGTTTACCGGAGTTGACGGGACCTCTTTGATGACCTCACCAAAATACTCTAGGGTCTGTGTCTAGACCGTGGAGAGATATATTAACAAGAACGAAGGGTATAGTGGACTTCTTGCTTAGTACTTGCTTTAAGTCATTGGTGATGACATGAGATTCATCTTTTTTTTTAAACCACTAACTACTAGCGCTTTTATATACATTTCCGAGCCTACCAATATGAAGGGACTTTGTCGAATGTCTCTGGTGGATGCGCGGCCTGTTGCAATTTTCCGGTAAATTCCGCTTGCTGCACCATCGTGGTGGTAACTGGAACAGATGGTTGTGGTTTTGATACAGACTCTTGTTTCCTAGCGATGGGCTGCGGCAATCGGTTGCAATCCCTTACTCTGGGTGGAGCCTGAGTTTTCTTTGTTGATTGGCTATTCCAGGCGCATTGGGATCTAGGGTCTTAATGCGGAGTTTCCTAAAGCGGAAGTGGCGATGCTTAGTCATCGGGTAGTCGGTGTGATCTCTGGGCAGTGGAAGTCACATGGTCCATCATGGATGTGAGCATGGTGTTTGAGCGGAAATGTGGGATTCAAGCGGCTGTGTGGAACTTGTCGCAGGTACCAGGATAGTCGTGTTCCGTAGTGGACTTTTGTCGTCAATAGTGCAAGTTCTGTAGGAGTTTAACGCACTGTTCATTCTGTAGCGGACTTGTCGTGCACGTCTTCTTCCATTTGATGGTAACCTACTGCAGTTCATGGTGTGACTCCTGAGTGTGATCCGCAGTCACAGCTGGGCACAGCTCATCAACGTGGGCGTCCTGCTGTTGGTTATTGGTCCGACCAGCCTTGAGTGATTTCTTTGGTACTGCACACTCCTGCACCCAATCAAGCTCGAACACCAGCCCGACTCCCATCAAGGACAAACCAGCCCTTGGTAATACATAGTTGAATGGTCCGTTCATGTCGCCTAGAGATCTCAGATAAGATCCTGTTGCCTGTTCTTCAATATCACATGCTTCCTAATGCGGATATTCTATGCTGCGGTCAATAATGCACCCACTTGCAATTCTTCGATTTAATTCCACCAATGACTCAATAGCGTGGTGCCCGGGTCTTCACTCAGGTGTCCTCATGCTCAGATCAATAGATCCAATATGTAATTGGTATCCTGAGACTGTTCTCCTTGATACACAGCACGCTACCAAGTTGTCTTCGTGGTTTCCACCCACTGTTCCACAGTACTAGTGTAGGTACCTGATTCAACCCTGCCTGGTCTACTAATTGGCGAAGCCCCTACTCTCGTCTATCACTGTTGTGTTGCCTAGTACTCAAGGCTGCTTGTGGCCATGTGTCGCAACATGCACAAGGTCAGACATCTGTTGAAAAACTTGGAAAGGCTTCAATGCTGTGAGCGACAGCGAGCAAGACGTGCTCGGTGCTGTGACCAACAATGAAGGGTTTAGAAGTAGTAAAGACTCTAGATTATGTTAGGACAAGCCTAAACACAACCTACAACCCTCACAGAGAAGCGATAGAGAGAAGAGAGTTTATTAGACACAGTAGACCAGTAAGCTGGTTTAGAGCAAACTATCTAGAGTCTTAAGGACTCTACCTATGACGACACCCTACTTATATGCCTTTGCGCACTGGTCCGTGCACACAGGCCGCGTAGCCCTAAGGCTATGCGTGTGCAGCAACGGAACCCAGACTCCTGCTCCAGACTGACCTGGCCCCCATGAGATGATGTGACACAACCATTGTCCATGTCTCTTGATCTAATTGGTATTCCCGTACAGCCACCTTGCTGACATAACCCTAGACCATCCTAACATAGGGGTGCGAGCCCCCTTCCATAAGTGTTGATGTGTCTGTAGCTCCTTGAATAAAATAGAGAAAAATACAGAAAAATCGTAAGGTAGTAACAGATCCAGAGTTTTCTGGGTAATTCTTCGTCTGGATCTCCTTCTTTGTATTCCCCTATAAAATAACTTTCATCGATAGGGATGTTCTTCTTTATTCCTCTCCAACACCACTCGTTACTGAATGCAGAAAAGAAGACTTTGGTTCTTTTGAGATAGAAATCTCCATCAAAAATTACTGCTCCATTAAAAGTTCTAGGATCAATGATGTCTTGCTAGTGACGATGCACTGAGCAGTTCCTTGAGTTCCAACTTATGTTACGGACAATGCCTTCTTCATCATACTTAGAAACAATGAACAGAGTCTCGGTCTGCTCCCAGTCATGACAACAATTGATATAAGGTCGAGGACACTAAGTCTGATGATGACGAAGGCCCTTAGGTCAATGCAATCACCAATGAAGAAGAGAGGCGATGGTTCAGAGGCTGAGAGGAAGGTAAAACTTGTCTAAGTTGGAACTGAGGTGCTACTATACAGGAGAGGTCTTTATATACATTTAGAGAACAATAGAAATGACGAAAAAGGGAAAAAGGCTGTAGCTACCTGAGAAGGAAAGATGAAGGCAACTACTAAATGGAAATAATGTCCAAGGCAATGCGTATGGTAATGATGATGATGTAACTAGGATGTGTTGGTCCGCAGAGTAACAATGATGACAAGGAAGGAAAAGAAATTGTAACATAGTCTTTAACACCATCAAATACAGGAACAGATTTTTCTAATGATTCTTTATCTGTATTAACTCCTTCACATAGAGAATGAGATAATTTGGTCTTTGATGCAACCATATCATCTAGTGTCCACCATGCTATGTTGGAACATTCATTCATTGTGAAATGAAGGTTATTACTTCCAATTTCACTATAAGTAAAATTCTCCTTGATTCCCCAACCTTTAGGCCATCTAGATATAGTTTCTAGAGACGGATACATAGGCCATGATTGGAAATGATAAAATCTAGGTGAGAAGAGAATCATATAGCATAGTCCATCAATCTTCTATACAGGATGATCCTTAGTATGCATAATACATTTCTCAGTTCCATTGAGAGTTCTATATCTAATTGGACAATGATCTGGCCAATCTGAACGATCACTAATATTATATTCCTGATGTACAATCTTAGATTCAGAACTAGACTTAGAAGTTTTCTTCTTTAAGAAATTCTGTCTAGGAACATATTTTCTAAGATTCTGGACCTTTTTCTTTCTATGAAGAACTCTACATGGTTTCCTAGGATATACAATCTTTTCAGATTCCTTAGATTCTTCTTTAGATATTTGTTCCATTTCTGGAACAACATTATCCACAACCCAATCATTCTTTACATCAATATCTTCTTTCCACTGATCATTCCAGTTACAATCATCATCTTTATATTCAGGCCATTTGTTTCTTGAAGGCTCTTTCAAGACGTTCAATTAGTTGCTTAATAATATCTGAACTTATTCCAGGTTCAGGAGTATTATTAGTAATGCCTTGAGATTCAGGAAGTTGTTGAACAATTTCTTCATTATGGTTAATGAATGGTGAATCATCTTCTTTTAAGATGGGATTACCTTTTGGATAATACATGTCAAATATTTCATCTTTGATGTATATGTATTTGTCTGCATCAGAATTATGAGTAAACTCATCCTGATATATCTGATCATCTGGTTTGACCATAGTGAAATGATTTTCATCTGTCTTATATTTGTAATCGTGTTTCTTATCAAGAAGACACTTATTATCAAACTTAGACTTATCATGTTCACTCAAAACTTGATTTATCGTGACATTCCTCTTACAAATGGAACATTCACACTGTGAAGAAATTGTATTAGGACCCTTTTGATCCTCTATAGTACAACTATTTTTACAAGGCTTCTTCATACCTTGTAAAGACTCTTGTCTTTGGAGAATTTGTCCTCTGAAACCTCTACTTCCACCGATGAAACCAACAGGGGCATTCCAGCCCAGGATGACTGGCTCCAGAGCTCCCGCTCTGGGCATTCTCCTTCCACCAGTGACAACCACTTTCCAGGGTGAGTGAAATTCAGTGGATTGTGGCGCAACAGCGCCTTGCCACTTGAGGACCCCATGTGGGTCCTGAGAATGAACACTGTAACAATATTATCAGCTTTAGGATAACGTAGCTGATTTTGGAAGGTTACCTCTGGATCAGGTTGTTTCATGATGTGGTTCAACTCAAGAACCACCTGCTCATCAAAGGCCTCCTTGGCCTGCCAATACTTTTCTTGGTCATGATAGACCACTCCATCCAACACCCAAATGGGCCTAGCATGAGCCAATCTGCACTCACCAAGCTTTCTCAAAAGCCCAGTGCCTTTAAGTCCCCTCAGGGACTTGAAGTGTGGACCGTACTGTCCATTATTGGTTAGACGATGAACCCTTGGTCCATCATATTCAGGGAACCCCTGAATGTCACCAATCCCATATCTGGGATGGTACTCCTCCACAATGTCTTCTTCATCTTCAGCTTCAGTGCCAACAATCTCCTCCAGATTCGTAAAAAAAGAATTCTCCTTTATCAATTATATCAGTTAATTGATCTGATTGAGAATTAAAATTATTACCACCAGTCTCATTAATATATTGTATCCCAATCTTATGGGGACAAAGATCATTTATTGATCTGAACTCCTCTAGAGTCCAGCAATTGTAAATAAATTTGTAGGTCTCCTTTTGGGAGCCCACAAGAATTTGAGATGCAGGAAGAGAATAGCACCTAATCAGCAGCGCTATCTCACAAACATCTGGACTATCTTTAATCCTATTATAGCTGGCACATGCCAGCACCATTCCAACAACCTTTGCATACTTCATTGCATCATGTGGCAATGATTGAAAGTCCTCCTCGTTAAACTTTCTCATGATATTGTTTACATCATTGTCATCCAAAAATCTAACACATCCCAACACGTGACGAATTATACCTTGATTAATATAATCCTTTTGTTGATACATTGCATCAACCAAATAATTGCAAAAGGAGATGTAGGCTGAAAAGGGACCAATCTTCAAAATTTGAGACATCTGAGAAGAAATTTATTAGCCATTATTCTTATTCCCAAATTAAACATGAGAAAAGAATGTGCTTAAGCTGTGCTATATTTTCTGACAACTTGTTATGGACCTGTCCAAAGCAACGCAAATGATTGACAACACCATTGGTTGATTTGAGGAGTTGCTATGCCAATAGATGTACCAGGGGCTCCATCAAATTCCCTGTGTACAAAAATCCTACTGCCAAATAGGTACTAGTATGTATGTGTGTGTTTACTACTTGTGAATGACATCCTCAGACATCCTACTCTAAGTGGGATGCTAATCAGTGCCCACCACTAGTCTGTGTGTATGACAGAAATCTACCTCAGCACAACCTTTATACAAATTATGTAATTAATAAAATTGAGAAAAGGGACAAAGACCCTTATTATGGTATATGCAATAACTTTTGGGCAATCAGGGGTGCATGAAGCCTTTACAGGGGATCAACCCTGTTATCCGCATTAAGTGGCCTGAAATCCATGTCATTGTTATTAATGTGGTGCAACACAACCACAATGGTTTGAAGGATCCACCAATCCATGTGAGAATTTTGATTTCAGAGTTTCACAACTCCACACAATTCCAATACGTGGCACCAGGTATTTTTACCATGCCCTGCTACCATTAAGTGGATCATTTATCCCATGATCATGGGTTAGTAATTCATAATGTGTAGAGATGAAAGAGGAAGGAGTCACAAGTCACACACTAAATTGGTTATAGATCTCATCAGATATGGTAGATTGCACTAAGACCATATCTGTATACCAGGGATCTGATCTCTTGAGAGATCTGCTTGAAACTGATCACACACAAAACTATACTAATAGAATACCTCCATCTGGCATTCAACGCTTGCTCTATGGTGAGTGATGTTCTAGGCAGTCGCTTCAGGGCCCATAACCTGTTGAAAGAGGAAACAGCAGCGCAGGCACAGCTAAGTAAGCCTTTCAACTACTTACATTGTTTATACTGTGTTCTGCTTAATTCACTCTGTTGTTAGTTAAAAAACTGAAGAATCATCGCTCAGAATGACCTTCTTATATAGACTTTGAAACCCTAACCTAAGTACAATGTACACTACTCATTATGGTTATTGGTACCTTTATCAGTGCCATTATGAGTCAGTCTGAGTCATATCTATTAATATTCCTTCCATGATGTTCCATATGATATCATCCACAGTCATTATGACTCATTGCGCAGCCATATGACTCATTATCATTAGTTAAATATGAAACACATAATTAATTCTAATCTAATAAGATAAGATAAGACATAGATTACATATTAGATAAGATAACAAATGAAGCTCATTAGATCAACTAATGAAACCCCTTAGAGTTTTGACACTAGCATTGTCAACTGGTATGCAAGAATTACATATATTATTGGTTTTTTAATTATTTTAAGGCCATATGCAAACACCAAATGCCCTCAGGGTACCAAGCACCCCCAAGCAAACACCAAATGCCGTCAAGCAACCACTGAATGCCCTCAAAGCACCAAGCACCCTCAAGTAGTGTGCGGTGGATTTGGTCGACCAAATTCGCATCAGCTAATTTGCATCCGTTAATTTGCGCAAATTTTCACCATCATGGCCAAGGGATGGATTTGAGGCTGCGAATTTGCCCAAATTCGCAGGCCCAAGTTTGCAGCTCCAACACACTCAACTGCTTCCATTTAGTCTGTAGTAGGCTTCGTACTCCCTGGAAGTTTGAAATTATTGAAATACAGTTTTAGATCATCGATTGGCTGCTCGAGTTACCAGTCTGAACCCATTGGAGGAGCACTTTACACTCCCCCCCCCCTTATTCCGAGATTCCAAGCTCAGTCCAAGCTCAGAGCTTGGATTCCAAGTAGCCTACTCAGACTCTGAGCATATTTTTAATGTTCAAATATTGGCTGACAGCCCACCAAAGGTTCAACTTGTACTCTGAGTCCAGTCTGAGTCCAGTCCGAGCTAAATCCGAGCTGGGCTCC
>MIPV01007401.1:0-22730 GCA_001983365.1 Amanita bisporigera | reverse complement strand
ATTGTTAGTTAAAAAACTGAAGGATCATCATCTGTTACAATTATGTGTACTTTCATTTTTCTTATGTCAGCACCTTCCTTTCTCAGTGCTTATGCAATCCTTTCATCTCACATTATGCTTGTGCAATGTCACATGTCACAACACTGTGACTCTTTCTTATCATTAACACATAAGAGGATGGAGCGCGGCATGTGTGCCGCAGAACCCGATACGTATGAACCTCACAAGTAGAGCATGGATGTAGTTGACCATGACATTACTGACTCGGACCAGTATAAGCTGATAAAGGCCACAAAACGGGAAGCGATCTAATGCAAGTGGTAGGTATGGTAGTATGCTGGTTTCTGCCCCCGCTTTCCTGACATGCTCTTTGTCGGTCGCTCCTCTGACATTTGACCATAATGTTCACTGTCAGAGTGGTGGTCCTTTTTGGTGGCTTTGTGTCGGATGGAAGCCACTGGTCATGGTAGTAGAATTTGATGTGGTTGTCAGACCAGTCCACGCAGACACGCAAGCGGAGGGGCTTGTGGTTCAAATCATCATACTATCTAATACACAAGCGATTTAATGATATTTCTTACAAGGTCAACATCTCGCTGTTGTGCATTGACCACGATCAGAAAACAGCCAGAGTCATTCTTGGCAGGGTTTGTGATGGATGATAAGTAGTGTAGGACATAGTTGTCAGTTTCTTTTGTGACGTGTCTCCAGTAGATTCCTGGTGGGAATACGGGTGCAACAATCCAGCATTTGATAGCAAAGTTATCAGAGCTGGTAGGCTGAAAATTCTCGCAGACCGGTTCTTTGAAAGGAACAGGCACCACATGAGCGGTTTTGCAACCGTTGTTCAGTTAGATGCCCAACCGACATAGGTGTTGTTAATGATCTGTGCCTTGTTGTGGATGGTGCACCGAACTCACTGAGTTAGTATTATCGTGTGACATTGTGTTGGTGAGGGGAGTGACGTGATGTTGTGACCTCCCACGCTATCACCTGACCTGAGGCCTTGGTGGGATGGCGCTAGAGAACCCTCTACTACGTATTGGGAATGCCACCTTCATTTCATCATACTGACATCACTATGACATCACTCATGATGCATTATGCCCTATGCCCATATGACATCACACCTATGATGCTCCTTACCTTTTACAGATGGTAGGTTTACATATAAATAGCAGAGTGTTAGGACAGACCTAACCACAACCTAAACCCTCTGAGAAGAGTGTGGAGAAAGAAATAGATTTGACACAATAGAACAGTAAGCTGTGGTAGAGCAAACTATCTAGAGTCTTAAGGACTCCTACCTATGAACATACCACCTTTTATACATATGAGCGCTGGTCCGTGCACACAGACTACGCAGCCCCATGACCATGTATGTGCAGCGACGAACCCAGACCCTCAACCCAGACTCACCCGGCCCCCATGAGAAGATGTGACTTGACCGTCATCCATATCTCTTGATCTAATCGGTGTTCCTGTACAGCCACCTTGCTGACATAACCCTAGATCGTCCTAACATAGGGGTGCGAGCCTCCTTCCATAGGTGGTATCCTGTCCGTAGGTCTCCAGATAAAATAGATAAAAATACAGAAAAATCGTTAGGTCATAACATGACCCTCTCCTTAAGACTTCTCGTCCCGAGAAGTAGAGTCTTCCAAAAGCCTCTGAAACGTGCCAGCCATATCTTCCTCGGCATAAATATCTTTCCGATCACCTTTCCACCGGCGCCAGTTCCTTTCTAGCCTTTCAAGGTAATTGCGTTCAAATTTCCTGTCCTCCCATCCAAACAATCGTTTGGGCACCGGTGCTTGTGTGTGATTTTCCCATTTCCGGTAACATAATTCACGAGTGTTGGTTACCCGTCTTGGAGCTCCTGGATTTGCCTTGTGGAATTTTTGAACCTCCTTTTTAGCATTTGCGAGATTCTCAGCAGGTTCCCATGTCGATTCCTCCACTGGGTAATTTTTCCACTTGACCAAATATTCCAGACGTCCTCTGGCGCGACCACTAACTCGACTGTCCACCACTTCCTCGACTTCGTATTTGTCGTCTTGGGACTCCTCCACCATTTGTAATTCTTTACGTTGCGCTGCTTTCTCCTTTTGACCAGGGAACGCAGGTTTGTGGTAGGGTTTGAGGAGCACCTCGTTGAATACATTGTATATTTTCCACGAAGCTGGAATTTTGAGTTGGTACGTGGACTCACCAACCTTCTTGACCACCTCCAGGGGACCCACGAATTTGCCATTGAACTTCTTAGTGGCTCATATTACTGGCAAGTTTTCCATACTGAGGTAGACCTTGTCTCCAGGTTTGTACTGCCGCGCTGTTTGATGATTCTGGTCATACTGCTTCTTCATTATGTCTGCAGCTTTTTCCAGAGCCTGTTTAGCCTTGGCGTGTACATTTTCGACTTCCTTGGCGAGATCTTCTACCGCTACTACCTTTGGGTGATGGAGTGGGTTAAGTCCCTTATTTGGATGTTGGCCATAGTTCATAAAGAATGGTGAATATCCTGTTGCCAAATGGACTCGATCGTTATGGCAAAATTGCGCCACCGCCAGCCAATCACTCCAGTTGTCCTGCCGATGGTTTATGAACATGGTCAGGAATTCTTTAACCTCCTGATTCACACGTTCTGTCTGACCATCAGTTTGTGGATGGTATGCCGTTGATCAATTAGCTTTGATGCCCATCATGCCGTATAAGTCGTCCATGAATTTTGATGCGAACTGTGGTCCTCGATCACTGATGACCTTACACGGCAATCCGTGTTCCCTGAATACGTTATCCCTAAACAGAATCGCCACCCCTTGTGATGTCACTGATGACGTTGTCGGGAGGAAATATGACTTCTTTGTGAAGCGGTCCACTACAACCATGATCATGTCGTTACCCTTGGATTCCAGTAATGGTCCCATCAAATCTACTGACACAACCTCCCATGGTTCCGATGGTACTTCGTTTGGAACTAATGGTGCTGCGCGCGGTTGCCGATCCGGCTTTGCCCGTTGACATGTCTCGCACCCAGGGATGTACCTTTCGATGTCCTTGCGCATGTTGGGCCACCAGAAGTTTCTTGTCAGGTTTTCCAGTGTCTTGGCTACTCCTGAATGCCCCCATGAATGATGGATTTGAATCAAATTCTCTCTGAGTCGAATGTGTACTGGTACATACACCCTTCCTTTCCATTCTACTAACCCATTGGAGACCTTAAAGTCTTCATCTTGACGTTCGATCCCTTGTTGTACCTGTGTTTCCCACTGTCGTTTAGGAATTCTCTGGATATCCTCAATAATGTCCTCTATTGCTTGATCATCATCATACAATTGAATGAACAAGTGCTCTTTCAGAAGTATTACACCCTCATTGTCATTCTGTCCCCGCTCATGACCAGCTCTTCTGGATAGCAGGTCGGCTTTGGAATTTGACTTCCCTGACCAATGCTTGATGACGAAATTATAGTCCTGTAAATCCATTACCCATCGCGCTTGTCGCCTGTTGAGGTTTTGCGGTTTTCGGAAGTACGTCAGATTTTGGTGATCCGTTAAGACCTCAACCATCTCCTTGGCTCCTTTGAGGTAATGAGACCATTCGTAAAATGCGTGCATGACCGCCAGCATTTCTTTGTCATAGATTTCATAGTTCTGTTCTGCATCATTAAGAGCCTTAGAGATGAATGCCACTGGTCTCCATAAACCATCCTTCCCTTGTTGTGACAAAATTCCACCAATAGCGAAATCAGAGGCATCCACTTCAACCCGAAACTGTCCCTCGTCATCAGGAATTTTGAGGACCACCTCCCTCACCACAAGCTCTTTCAGTCCCTGAAAAGCCTGGGACTGCAATTCCGTCCATAGCCAGTCAACCTTGCCTGTTAACTTAGTCAATGGTTTTGCAACTTTTGCAAAACCCTCCACAAATCGGCGGTAAAAGTTGATAAAGCCCAGGAATTGCTGGAGTTCCCGTTTGCAAGTTGGTTCCAGCCATTCAGCCAATGCCTTAACCTTTCCTGGCTCCATTCTGATCGAATCTCTACTAATTACCAAACCCAAAAAGTCTATTTGTGGTTGATCAAACCAGCACTTTTCCGGTTTCAACGACAGCTTATGATTTTCCAACTTTGCCAATATTCGGTTTACATGTTTGGTATGTTTGTCCTGTGACGTTGAAAAAACCAAGATGTAGTCCATATATATAACAACCCATCCTTCCGCAATTTCTTGTCGGAATATGTCATTCATCATCGTTTGGAAAGTCGCTGGTGAGTTTGTAAGACCAAAGAACATAACCAGTGGCTCGAATAAACCCCGATTGGTACGGAAAGCAGCTTTCCATTCATCACCTTCCTTAATCCGGACGTTGTTATAGCCCCATCAAATGTCCATTTTGGAGAAGACCTTGGCTTTTGATAATTTATCCACTAGCTCTCCAATCAAGGGTAGTGGATACTGGTTTTTAATCGTCATTTCGTTTAGCCATCGGTAGTCCTGTACTGGTCTGAGTTTACCGTCCTTCTTTTTGATGAAGAAGAATGGTGATGCCATGGGCGACTTGCTAGGTTGAATGCGTCCTGTATCGAGATTTTCCTTCAAGAACTCGTCCAATTGCGCCTGCTCATCTCGATTCAACAGGTAGATTTTACAATCCACTGGCTTGGATCCTGGTACTAATTCGATTGCATGATCCCAAGGCTGGTGGGGTGGTAGTTCATCAAAGGTCTCCTTCTCAAAGACCTTCCTATGTCCCAAATAGTGTCTTGGCACCACGTCCTCTAAAGATCTCCTTGCTGCCATGGCTGCTTCTTTTGCAGCGATATCCGTTGCCACTGATCGTATCCTTAACTCGGGCTCACCAATATGTACCGCTAGTAATTTCTCGCCCTCCTCCAGAGGTTCCATTGGGTCTATTTCTTCCTCTGGTTCATTGACTTTGGACCTATTCCAACACATTCCTGGACATCGGCTAAATGTCACCTGTTGACGCCTCCAGTCAATTACGGGGTTGTGCTTTTGTAACCAATCATAGCCAATAAACAGATCTGTCTTGCCTAGTCTCGCAACTCCGCATTCAATAACCTCCTCATGATCGCCAATTCGTAGCTTAAATTGCGTCATGTATTCTAGGCTTCCCATTGCGTTGCGGGTTCCATCTGCATTGTAGACAGGCATCGGTTGCAACATTTTGCATTTGTTCAGTTTGTGTTGTTCCACAAATTCATCGTTAATGCATGTGCCCATACATCCGGAATCTAATAATGCTTGGATTTCAATATTATTTCCGGTGTCCATTGTAGTAATGATTGCTTTGAGGTTCATTTCTTGCTTTCCCATAGCTTTGACCACTTGGCCGCTTAGATGCATTAGGTTCCATAACGCATCTGACTCCAATAACTTGTTCAGCTGTTCTACCAACTCCTCAGTTGCCTCATTAACACGTTTGTTGTGAACCCATTCCCTTAGACACTGTACGGCCGTTGCCTTATCTTGTTGCCAGATTCGTCGTAACACCCACTCGGAGGACCAGGTTCTCAATCTTGGTTTTGCGCTCATACTTAAGTTTCTTACTCGGTGAATTTGTGACCTGCACTCATATAATAGTTCTGGTATTACTATACAAGAGTCCTTGTCCGAGCTAGAAACTTTTTGAGCCAGTAGCGCTGAGCGCACTCCTACTGGCTTTCACCAAAACCCTTCACTTTCCCCATTTCCTTCCATTGCTCCTCAGTGAGCTCCTTTATCCATACTTCCCTCATGCACCCTTTTCCTTTCTCGGTGCACGTGTATCTCTTTGGTTCCTTGCAATCCACCTTAAAGTGACCGGGTTTTCCACAATTGTAACAAACGCGTTCCCTGTGTTTGGTAGCATCTACATCCATTACGTTGGGATCCGTTGTCACTGGTTTATACGTGGTTGGTTTGACTGGTTTATCTATCGGTTTTTCTTTGTATGCCGTAAAACTGGATCGTCCTCCATACGCTTTCTTTGCTCGGCGGTATGCTTTTGCCAGTTCTACTGCCTGGTCTTGAATTTCCCTCAGGGTTGCATTAGCAGGTAAATTGCCGTGTTGGATTAATTCTCGTCCTAGGGCCAGATTGATGTGATCCTTGAATAAATCAATCAAAGCCTTGCCGTCCCATCCTGATAAAGGTGCTTGTGCATTAAAGCGAATGATGTAGTCCTTGACCAGAGAGTCCCCCTGTTTCAGGGCTATGAGCGCTGCTGTGGCTTCCTCCTGTGTTTCTGTGGTTATGAAGAAATTGTGCATTTCTTCCTTGAACCCTGCCCAACTTAGGAATGGGAATTTGTGTCGCATGGCCCTTCTTACTACCATGCCTCCTGCCATCTCCCCATCGTTCAGCTGTTGGTAGGTGAGGTTTGACGACCATCCTTCTGTTTGGACTCCATGTTCATATTCCTCCATCGCTTCCTGCCATTGCCGCAATTTGACGCTTGCCCAATCACCTGCTCGATTTTTGTCTCCCCCTTTGATCCAGTATAAACAAATCGAGATCTGCCTTCCCAATTGGGTTTCTCGTGCCAAGGTGAAATACGTTTGCATTTGCCGGCACCATGAATCCACGTAGCGAGGGTCTCCCTGATAATAGTCTGGCATTTCGGCTTTCATGAGTGGTGATGGTTCAGGTCTTGGATTGACCTGTCTCCACTCGTTAATTGCATCGGCTATTACTGCTGCCACTGCATTGGCCGTATCTTGTCGCCCCCTTTCCAGCTGTTTGATTTCATTATTCCGAACCACCACATCCACCGCTGTTGTACCCGCAGGGTGCCCTACTTCGATGACCTCTGGGTCCTCTGCATTTACATGCCACCTCCATCCCATTATGGCGTTGTACAATCGGTTGATCATTTCCCCGTTGTACATGAATGCTCCAAATCTTTTGTACCCCATCCCTGCTGACATGATCTTGGATAGTTCATTCCATCCCGATACTCCATCGTATGCTTTCTCAATATGGTAGCAGTCTGCTACTCCATATGTCTTGTGAATTCTGACGGTGACATCGGCATCCCTTAAACTAGGGTCCCATGCTATAATTTCATGGACCTGTGGATATGCGGGCCACATGTACTCATCCCAATAGCATCATTTAATCAGGACTAGATAACAATATCCTGGCACATCCGGATGTAGTCTGGTCTTGTCGCTAGGATGTCATTGACATGGGTATGGGTATGGTAAGGCAAACTCTTTGTCGACTTCTCGGCGCCAGTTATTAATAGCCATGACCGCATGATCCTTGTAACCCTGATTTTTAAATTGTTTGGGTTTCCCTAGATCAATCCACTTTTCGGCCTCAGCAATCTGTGCCTGTGCTTGTCGAGCTCGCTCCTCGATCCGTGCTTTAACGTCCTCACTAACCCATGGGATTGCAGGGTCCTTTTCAATCCAATCATCGATGCGTTGGATTGAGCCATTATGCCATGTGTGATCAGCACCCATCGTTCATGTCAGAGACTTGCTTGGTCTGGATTGGCTTATGACAGCTTGAGAATACGACATTTTCGGAACCAGGGACGTTTTGGAACTTTTAAAGGACTTCTGGGAATTCGGCACTGATTGGATAAATGATGAGATCGTTGCCGTTTTTGGTTTCGATTTTCCCATGCCGCCCAGAACTGCCTTCTTGGCATACTTCCCATTTTGTTCTAGATCCTCCAGATCTGCCCATGTGTATACATCATCCTCCCATTTTTGGATAGCTGCCTCTTCGATCACATGGTATACTCCGTCCTCGTTGGTATCCTGGATTGCAAATCTCGCTTTTGTGTCCCTGAGTTCGGGTTCCCATGACAAAATGTCTTCGAGGGTTGGATACCCTGGCCAGTAGAACCTGTTATAGTACTCTTCTTTAAAGAGTGTCATATAACAATAACCGTCCCGTTGCCATGGTTCGTCCTTGGGAATGTCCATGGTATATTTGCTCAGCAGCTGTGGCGGTTTCAGGATACTGACCCACAATCCTGTGAAGTCCAATTCTTCCCCTAGCTGCTTTAGGAACATGTCCATGTGAAGCAGTGGCATGGTGATTGTGACTTCCCCTTTTGGTGTGGCTACCGGTGTTTCCTTTTGCTCCTGTTTCCAGAGGTACGCCTTTAGATACGGATCGTATCTAATTCCGGTGATGCACTCAGCATTCTCCTTCCTGTCCTGCATGTGCTGTGCTTTACCGGAACTGATATTTCCATTTGTGGCGTGCATTAGCCGATTCCATTCTTTTGCCGATAGCGTTAACCCGTTGTGATGTAACATGATCACATCAAACCCTAGCAGCAGGAGCTGGACATTTGATGGCGTATTGAAAAGAGCCTCCTGGACCGGTGACTCCTCCTCGTAGTTTTCCAGCAGGTCCTCCAGGGTCTGCTGTTCTTTCTTGATCTGGGTTAAGTACACATGGTACTCCCTTTGTTCCTTTGCCGATTTTCGATGCTGTTTGAGGAGCGCTTCCCATGCCTCCTCCTGTTCTCTGATGGACTCTTGCTCGGCGGCCCAGGCCTCGCACTCACGAATCCGCTGTTCGCGGCGTGACTGTCGCCGTTGTTCCTTTTTCCATGCCTGCCAGGCACGGACGTGTGCATCACGCTGCCGGTTGTTGAGCTGCACAGCCGTTTTGGATGACTTCTTTGGTTCTGCGCATCCCTGCGCCCAGTCGAGCTCGAATACTTGCCCGACTCCCATCAAGGACAAACCAGCCCTTGGTAACACGTAGTTGAACGGTCCGTTCATGTCACCTAGAAGATCTTAGATAGATCTCTGTTGCCTTTTCTTCAATATCACACGCTTCCTAATGCGGATATTCTATGCTGCGGTCAATAACGCACCTGCACGCAATTCTTCGATTTAATTCCACCAACTGACCCAATAGTGTGGTGCCCGGGTCTTCACTCCGGTGTCCTCGTGCTCAGATCAAAGATCCGATACATAATTGGTATCCTGAGACTGTTCTCCTTGATACACGGCACACTATCAGGTTGTCTTTGTGGGTTCCACCCACTATTCCGCAGTACTGGTGTAGGTACCCAATTCGACCCTGCCTGGTCTACTAATTGGCGAAGCCCCTACTCTCGTCCAATACTGTTGTGTTGCCTAGAGTTCTCGAGGCTGCTAGTGGCCACGTGTCACAATGTGCACTAGGTCAGACGTCTGTTGAAATGAAACTGAAAAGGCTTCGACGCTGTGAGCGACAGCGAGCAAGACGTGCTCGGCGCTGTGACCAACGACAAAGGGTTTGTAGATAAAGACTCTAGATTATGTTAGGACAGACCTAACCACAACCTAAACCCTCTGAGAAGAGTGTGGAGAAAGAAATAGATTTGACACAATAGAACAGTAAGCTGTGGTAGAGCAAACTATCTAGAGTCTTAAGGACTCCTACCTATGAACATACCACCTTTTATACATATGAGCGCTGGTCCGTGCGCACAGACTACGCAGCCCCATGACTGTGTACGCGCAGCGACGAACCCAGACCCTCAACCCAGACTCACCCGGCCCCCATGAGAAGATGTGACTTGACCGTCATCCATATCTCTTGATCTAATCGGTGTTCCCATACAGCCACCTTGCTGACATAACCCTAGATCGTCCTAACATAGGGGTGCGAGCCTCCTTCCATAGGTGGTATCCTGTCCGTAGGTCTCCAGATAAAATAGATAAAAATACAGAAAAATCGTTAGGTCGTAACAGACACATACTAAGGGCACCAATGATAGTGTAAGCGGAGACTTTCCGGAAGATGGAGTTATGCTGGAAGACATACTGGCTATACCACATGGTCCCTCAAAACCCGGAACACAGACAGAAGTATCAGGAAACATCATACAGTTCAACTATCAACTAAACAATGACCCATCACTAAGCTCTATGACAAAGTGACCACCATTGCTTACTTGGTTCACCACATCAATTCCCACACTTTCCATTATTCTGTCTCTCACTTACACATACCAAACTACAGAACCCACAATGCAAATGCTTCAATTACAGAATAAGGAATACAAAAAAGGCGATGAACAACAGGAAGAGACAACAAGAAATCCACTACACATTATCGTAAGGAGTGGGTGGATCCATCAAGACATCACCTTCGACCACCAAACCCTCACCCACGCCCTCCTCTACAACACCTGCACCCAATTCTGCCACGACTTCCACTATGACTGCCACATTTCCCAACCATCCCACGACCACTTGCTGCAAAACCTTGGTTTGTTTGTGAAGGAGCGTCTTCATATCAGCGATGGAAGTCACCAATGTCTCGAGGAGCCGCTGAGAATCCCATGCCACATCCCAAATGTCTTGGAGGACACAAATGCCCCCTTCCACAGGCCTTGGCTGTTCCACCTCTTGCACGTCATCATCACCATCCTTGTGCTCCTCATTGCTCCACTCAATGACTTCCCTCGACTTCGTTTTCTTCAATCCATGCCCCAACACATCCCTCCCACCCACAATACAGATTTGCTGCATGTGTTGGCACTCCCCACAGACCCTGCTCTTGATACCCGCAGATGGATAACATGCAGCCCTGGCTTTCATGCATCTACGAGTCTCCTCAGTCACAAGATGACACATGACATGGCTCTACTCACCAATTGCAAGCTGGATCATTTGGCGTATTTGACTTTGCATGCTTGGATGGCCCTGCTTCTGTTGCTGTGCTTGCCACCCACAGACGTTTTTGACTTGCCTTCAATTTTAGGTGTCATGACTTGAAACTTTTTGATTTTTCACTAAGACATTTTTATTCTTTTTCGTTGTTTTGATCTAAGTTTGTAGCCAAACATTGTAGATAAGATAACGATTATCTAATCAGCACTAAGATTAGATGACGATTAGATTAGATACCGGAGCTCGGCCTTGCTTATGTAGTTACGCTTATGCCTATGGACTTCTTTTCCCGCTTACATGTGCCTCTTTACATAAAAGTGCAGCAATGCGCAGCTAGGGTTATACAGCCTTTAGGGCTATGCATGGACCATGTACTTAGGTATATAAAGACATGCAATCCAGCACCCAGAGTCCTCATTCAAGTTCTCTTGGGTTTCCCCCTTGTTAACTCTTCTCTCCTCACTCTCAGTTGGACTGTTGGGGCCCTAAGTTGTCATGACAAGGGTAGTCCTGATAGAAGAACTTGAATCCCATCACTTACTGCCCCACTTGTAACTAGAGCATCATGCTCACGCATGGACTCCAGTGCTAAGGAGAACTTGATCACCAAGGGCTCGCCTGCACAGTTGTCCGTTGACTATAAAACACCTGATTAGTTTTTTGAGGCATCTATAAAAACCTCATCACATGTTCCTGGACGATAAAACCAAAGAACCTGCCCTGGTTTATAGGGTCTGCTTTGTGCAGTAGATTGCACCGGAATTATCACACGATACGTGATACGCATCTCAGGACCAGCCTTACCAGCCCCTGAGCATGTTAAATTGCCCTGATCCTAGGCCTCTGAAGGCTATATCTGTATATACGTATTTACCCACCCTTTCGTAATCCTTGAGGATAGCCATTGCTTGACCATGTGTCCTTGAGAGAGACCCGTACCTATTAGAGGTATAGCAGTGTTTGGGCAACCATTTGGCCCCAAACTAGTATAACAAATTTGTGTTTGTCTTAACATACCCATATGTATGCGTTGCAAGGGTGGTTGTGGACCTTGAACGCATCCCAATAGAGTGACAGGCCAAGACCTCCCTCACTCACACACGATGGATGGATCAAGAAGACTGTGCTTCTTATTGGACATTCTCAGACAGGACGGCGTCACAGAGGAGGACATCAATAATTTTGTAAATCAAATATTATTTGGTGCTGTACCAGCTACAGACGACGACAATCTCCCAGATCTAATTGATCAGGACAGAAATGGTCACAGTTCAGATTCAATCACTGAAGAACCTCATCAGTGGCAACCTGCACCGTTTCAGATTGCACAGCAGCACCCAGCTACAATCCAAATCGAAAACCTCTTTAATTCCGACGCAGATTGCATCGGCGCAGTAGCTCCACCTTATTCACCACCTCCTCCCACTTTTCCCAACCCATCGCCTGAACCACCTAGATCATCCCGATCTGGAAGTTCAAACTGGTTTAGATCACGAACCAATTCAATCCGATCTTTACCACCACCATTCACATCTAACCGACCATCATCACCATCAGAAGCAGAATCATCTGTCACCACACGATCTAGTGCCAGTTGGGAAAGATTCTACACATCACATAACCTTTTCATCACATGCCCCAATCCTTACAAAAGAAGAATGTCTGACGCAGGAGGCAAACAGTTTCATGATGTTGGACCGGAGAAGCCGGAAGGACCTGATGTCGAGATGAACTTGGCCAAGCTCTTGGCTATGTTGAACACCCAAAACACAACCATCAATGCATTACAAAATCAGCTAGCCACATTCCAACACCAAATGGTGCAAGCCACTCAGGCCGCAGCTGCAGCAGAAGAGGCTGCAGCTGCAGTGCCACCGCCACCAACAGTTCCTGTAGTCAATATACCCGAGGGAACCATATTCAACATCCAAGCCCCCATGTCAAGTGGAAGTTCTAAAATAGAGGCAAACAAGCCTCCAGTATTTGAAGGAGATATGGCCAAGGTTGATGGCTTTATCAACTCATGCTGACTATACATTTGGCTAAAAATGGATAATCACAATGAAGCAGAGAAGTGCTTCTTTGTGATGACATACATGATGAAAGGAGTTGCATTAGATTGGAGGGACAATCTAATTAAAGACATAAATGAAGGAGACAAGCTGATGTTTGGCCACGTCAAGGATTTGTTTGCACAAATTAAAAGAGAATTCAGTGACACAGATGAACAGTCATCCAAAATAGTGGAAATGCATACTATGACGTGAGGAGCATGTACAATATTTTAAGAAAGTATCCCAGGGAATGGGATTTACGGGCCGCGCTTTGCTTGAACAGTTCAAGCAAAGTTTAAATGCTGGACTCAGATGAAGAATCTTGGAGGCAGAAGAAGTCCCCGAGACCGTAAATGGATGGTATGCAAAAGCCATCAAGTTAGACCAGCAGTATCTGCAAGCAAAAGCGGAGGAAAAGTATTTTTCCTCAAGGAACAGTAGCTCTGCCAATAGGAGTGAAGGAGGAGCCAAAGGACAGGATACAACAAAAAAGACAGTACTGGCTGGCCAGCCAAAACCCAGATGGCCATTCACACGACCATCAGGATCAGCGAGTCAGCCGCAACCTGTAGCTGGACCCTCCTTGACGAATAATGCTAGACCTCCCCACGGGCCAAACAAGATTGATGTGGACAGAGCAAGACGGCCACCACCAAGATGTTACAAATGCAGCAGAATAGGATAGATACAGTGTATTGGATGTTTGTGAGCTAACATCAGAAAAAGTTGAATCCAAGTCCTCAAAGGACTTGGAAATGACTCCACAGAAGGCGGTCTCTAGTATGAAAGTACAGGAGCATGGCAGGGCAGTTAAACCTGTGCTTAATTCCTCTAAAACCTACAGACAAGTCAATGCAGGGATGCATTTTGTTAGAACCATCAGACTAAAAGAAGAAATTTTAATGAAAATTGGACTTGAAACTCTAGATACGCATGAAAAACATGAGCAAACAGCGTTACTGGACTCAGGAGCGACGGGTTTGTTTATGAATAAAGAATTCACAAAAAAAATGAACTTCAGATTAATCCCTCTAGCATGACCAATTCCAGTTTGTAACGTAGATGGTACCCACAATGAAGGAGGCATAATTAAACACGAAGTAGATGTAATCATGAGCTATCAGGGCCACCAAGAAAGAGCCACATTCGAAATCTGCGAACTAGGAAAGACAGACGTGATCATCGGATCAACATGGTTATGAAAACACAATCCAGAAGTTAATTGGATTACAGGGGAAATTAATCTGACATGGTGCCCATGATCATGTGGACACAAACAAAGATAATGGACCACAGAGTGGGAAAGATTAGCACACACAGCAGCTCACTGGGAGTCTCTGCAGTATTTATGGGAAAAAGAAAAAGAGCTAGACTTTGCTTACTGGCTTGAGCAAAAACTAGTCAATGACAAAAAACTCACGTATATGGAGGACATTAAACATCCTTGCAATTATGGACATGGAAACAAATATCCATTTCTTCCCATATTCCCACCACAATCGCCAAAGGCTGGATCTTTTACAAAAGAAATAAACGAACTTAAAAAACTTAGTCCTGAAGAGATGGTACCTTCAAAGTATCATCAATACATAAAAGTATTCAAAAAAGCAGCATTGGAACAAATGCCAGTTCGGAAACCATGGGATCATGCTATTGATCTAAAACAAGGTTATGAACCTCGAAAAGGAAAGGTGTATCCTTTGTCACATGATGAACTACAAGAAGTGTGAGACTTTGTAGATGATCAACTCAAAAAAGGACCCTCCAAATCTCCACAGACTTCACCAGTCTTTTTCATAAAAAAGAAAGATGGAAAGAAAAGAATGGTACAGGATTACCATTACCTTAACGAATGGACAATTAAAAACAATTATCCATTACCGTTAATATCAGAGCTCGTGGATCGAGCAGGTAAAGCCAAGAACTTTACAAAATTGGATTTATGTTGGGGGTACAAATCAAGGAGGGCAACGAGTGGAAAGCCACCTTTACTACACTGGAAGGAGCATTTGAACCGGTGGTTATGTTCTTTGGGTTAACAAACTCGCCAGCTACTTTTCAGGCAATGATGAATGATATCTTTAGAGACATGATTAACACAGGCAAAGTTATCATATACATCGATGATATCCTCATCTTCACAAAAACCAAAGAAGAGCATACTGAAATCGTACTAGAAGTACTCCATAGGTTGCAGGACAACGACTTATATGTAAAACTGGAAAAATGCATATGGGATGTAGAAGAGGTAGAATTCCTAGGGGTGATCATTGGCCCTAAAGGAATTCGAATGGATCCAAGCAAAGTAGAAGCAATACAAAAGTGGCCAGTACCCACTTGCGTAAAAGATGTTCAACGCTTCTTAGGATTGGCAAATTACTATCGAAGATTTGTCAAGGACTTTGCAAAGATCATGCAACCTTTACACACGTTAGTATGCAAAGACAAAAAATGGGAATGGACAGAAAAAGAGCAAAATGCTCTAGAAACTCTAAAAAAAACTTTTACCGAAGAACCTTTATTGGTTGCCCCAGACTCAAACAGAAAGTTCAGAATAGAGTCTGATGCCTTGGATTTCACTACAGGAAAAGTTTTGTCCATGTTATGCGATGATGACAAATGGAGACCATCAGCATATTGATCAAAAACTCTTAACGATACCAAGAGGAACTATGATGTCCACGATAAAGAAATGTTGGGCATCATGAGATGTCTTGAGACATGGAGACATTATCTAGAAGGCGTGAAGGAAGAATTTGAGATATGGACAGACCATAAAAATCTCGAATACTTTATGAGTGCAAAAAAGTTGAATAGATGACAAGCCAGATGGGCTTTATATCTTAGTCATTTCAACTTTCAAATTATTCATAAAGCAGGATCGACGATGGGGAAGGCTGACTCTCTGTCCAGGAGGCCAGATCATAAAGAGGGAGTGGATAGTGACAACAAGGATGTGACTCTGTTAAAACCAGAGTTTTTCAAAATCGCAGCCTTGCAGCAAGGTCACTTGTTGATTGATGGAACAGAGAAGGATATTCTAGCAAAAATCTGAAAGTCGGATGCTAGAGATGAAGAAGTTGTTAAAGCAGTGGAAGCAATGAAGAAGGCAGGCGTTAAAAGAATTAACACAGGAGAATGGCAGATGGAACAAGGACTGGTCCTGTGGAGAGGAAAAGTATATGTTCCAAAAGACGAAACATTACGAATGGAGATAGTACGACTCCATCACGATACACCCATTGCAGGACATGGAGGACAATGGAAAATGATTGAACTTGTCACAAGGAATTATGGGTGGCCAGGAGTCACTAAATTCATTAAAAAATATGTCGCCAGATGTGACAAATGCCAAAGGAGTAAAAATTTCCCAGAACCACCAGCAGGGAAACTTATGCCAAACTCTGCTCCAAGTCGTCCATGGACGCATATTTCTGCAGACTTCATCACAAAGTTACCAGAATCACATGGGCACAATTCCATATTGGTAGTATGCGATAGGATGTCCAAAATGGCACATTTTATTCCAACATCTGAAGAGATGTCAGCACAAGGATTGGCAACATTGTTCAGAGATCATATATGGAAACTCCATGGTCTTCCTGAATCAATCATATCCAATCAAGGGCCTCAATTCACCGCACAGATGATGAAAGAATTGAACGAAATGTTGGGCATTTCTACGGATTTGTCTACAGCCTTCCATCCACAGACAGATGGACAAACAGAATGTATGAATCAGGACTTAGAACAGTACCTGAGAATTTTTGTAGACCATCACCAGGAAAATTGGTCTGGATGGCTTGCTATTGCCAAATTTAGCTATAATAACAAAATTCAGGCATCCACAAAAGAAACACTGTTTTTTTTGTAAACTATGGAAAACACCCAAGAACGGGAATTGAACCCAGAAGAGGGGGTAGTCACCCTGCAGCTAGCGATTTTGCCATGAAAATGAAAGAAATTCATGACAAAACACAAGCAGCTTTACGAAAGTTGCAGGATGACATGAAACTGTATGCAGATAGAAGGAGATCAGAAGCCCCACAATACAAAGTAGGGGATAGAGTGTGGTTATCCACCAAGGATTTGCAACTTTCCAACAGACCTACACGAAAGTTGGCAGAACGATGGATTGGACCATACCCGATCAAACGGATCATTTCTGCAAATGCAGTGGAACTCGATTTACCCTTTTCACAACAAATTCATTCAGTTGTGAATGTTTCCAGACTATGTCCTTATGTCAGACCAATGAAAGGACAGAAAATAGCACCACCACCACCAGTTGAAATAGATGGTGAAAAAGAGTACAAAGTGGAAGAAATCATGGATGTACAATTAAAAAGGAATAAGATGGAGTATTTAGTTAAATGGAAAGGTTACATGGCAGAACACAATTCGTGGGAACTTAAAGAAAATTTACAAAATTCAAAAAAGAAAATAAAGGACTTTTACAATAAATATCCAGGCACCATTCGAGTCATTAACAAAAAAGTCTTTGACAGTCTAAACTTCAAAAGATACGAAAACTTTACAGAATACCAGGGTCCAATTATTTCCAGAATTGATGTCAACGCAGTAGCAGAAACTGCACAATGGGAGAAGAATTGGAGAAAATGGAAGGGTACAGAATTGTTAAAACAGTTAAACGAACCATCAGATCAAGATGGTCCATGCGATTGTTCCAGTTGTGATAATTAAAGAAATAAAAGAATGGGCCCTGGAGTAGGGCCTTAAACTGCTTCCATCAGTTGTTAAAGGTCATACTCAGCCTTCCCAGTCAAACATGGGCAAGAACAAACGTAACAACCATAAAACAAAAACAAACATTCTTAACATTGGAGGTTATTCCAATGTATCACACCAATGCACCAGTTTCTCGCACTGTCAACACGAAAACACAATACCTTTACCAACTCCTCCCTGTTGCCCTCAACCTCACATCACCATGTCCCGCACCATCAAAATGTGGGTAGAAAGAGTCCAAGCTGGACAAGACCCGTGGTTGTTGTCAGAAAAGGCGTTCAATGCCTGGCAACACTACATGTATCTAAAAAGAAATGGTTTGGACAGATACGTATCCATGGAAAACTCTTAAGGTGCTCATCTGGAAGCTGAGCCTTGAAGAGGGGGTACTGTCATGACTCAAAACTTTTTGATTTTTCACTAAGACATTTTTATTCTTTTTCTTTGTTTTGATCTAAGGTTGTAGCCAAACATTGTAGATAAGATAACGATTATCTAATCAGCACTAAGATTAGATGACGATTAGATTAGATACCGGAGCTCGGCCTTGCTTATGTAGTTATGCTTATGCCTATGGACTTCTTTTCCTGCTTACATGTGCCTCTTTACATAAAAGCACAGCAATGCGCAGCTAGGGTTATACAGCCTTTAGGGCTACGCATGGACCATGTACTTAGGTATATAAAGACGTGCAATCCAGCACCCAGAGTCCTCATTCAAGTTCTCTTGGGTTTCCCCCTTGTTAACTCTTCTCTCCTCACTCTCAGTTGGACTGTTGGGGCCCTAAGTTGTCACGACAAGGGTAGTCCTGATATTAGGCACGTCACCTTGACCTCATTTGCCACAACAAGTTTTGCCAAGGCCACCTGATCTCCTGCAAGAACAGCCGCCTCCACTTCCTCTGCTTCTGCTAGAACGCTTGTGACGGATCCCACACCCTCAACTTGCTCTTTGGCTGCGGTTTCAGGTGGGGTCTCTGCACTGCCAGTGTCACCTCCTGTTGATGATGAAGTGCCTCCTGCTCCTGTGCCTCCACCTGTTGACATTCCAACACTGCTGCCTGCTCACATGCTGCCTCTTCATCAGCTTTGCAATGCTCCTCCTCCTCTTGTGCATGATGCTCCATGTCCTCACGTTCCTGCCACACCTTCTCCTCTAGTTGTTGCACCAAAAGACGCTGTCCCTCCATCTGAATTCATGCTGCCTCAGCCTCCTCCACTTCCTCTTGCACCCATCATGCCTCCATCGTGGCAATGTCCTCCTCATGCTCTATGTTAAAGTTTTGAGAAGTGAAAGAAGATGACATGTTGCACAAAGGTTAAGGAAAGGAAGAAAGAAGGAAGAAGGATTTAAAAAGCCCATTGATGGGATCCCATGAAGAAGCTGAAAAAGTCACCGAAGGATTCTCAGGAACAAGAAAGAAGCCACACTTGCCACGAAAGCTCAAGTATGTTTCCCGCTATGCTACTCAATTTGCCACACTACTGGAATACAATATGATACACTCGGAATACAACCAGTAATATACAGTGACTCAAAAAAGTGATTCAATGTTTGGTGCTTTTGCACTGTTTGTAGAATAACTCAAGAACAAAGACGAACAATGGCAAGGTATGAGAAGCAAAGTGCAAAGTGACAGTATTACCACTCGGAATACAACCAGTAATATATGTATCTCTCCACGGTATAGACACAGACCCTAGAGTAGTTTGGTGAGGTCATCAAAGAGGTCCCATCAATGCCAGTAAATGATCGTGAAGTCATGTGTTGCAGAAAAGTGTGGAAGTTATGGAAAAGTGCAGGAATAGCAGACTTAGCAGGTGGTTGCAGAATAGTGGACTTCTTGTGTGAGCAAGTGGTAGTCATAAGTGTGGAGGTGAAGACAGTCATGGCGATGCTATCGTGTAGAGAGGGAACCGTAGCAGACTTGCATGAAGATGAGAATGAAGGGTATAGCGGACTTTTTGTGAAGATGAGAATGGCTTGCTTATATTTACTCCAAATTATTGGTGATGGTACTCGAGGATTTCATACATTTACTGCTAGATACCAATGCTTTATATACATTTCCAACTCTACTAATATGAAAGGACTCTGTCAAATTGCTCCTGTGTACATGTGGCCTGTTGCAATTTCTGGTAAATTCTGCTTGCTGCACTGTCATTGTGGTAACCAGAACAGATGGTTGCTGTTTTTATACAGACTCCTGTTTCATCGTGATGTACTGTGGTGATCAGTTGCAATCCATTACTCTGGGTGGAGCTTAAGTTTTCCTGGCAATCGTCTATTCCAGGTGCATTGGGATCTAGGGTCTTGACACAGAGTTCTCTAAAATGGAAGTGGCAGTGCTTAGTCATCAGGTAGTCAGTGTGATCTCAAGGGGTTGGAGTGGAAGTCATGTGGTCCATCGTAGATGCAAGCACAGTGTTTGGGCAGAAATGCAGAATTCAAGCAGCTGTGCAGAAGTTGTCACTGGTACCAGATAGTCATGTTCTGTGGCAGACTTTCGTCATTGATAGCGCAAGTGCTGTAGGAGTTTAATGTGCTCTTCATTCTGTAGCAGACTTGTTGCACATGTCTTCTTCCTTTCAATGGTAACCTACTGCAGGTCATGGTGTGACTCCTGAGCGTGATCCGCAGTCACAGCTGGGCACAGCTCATCACTGGAAGACACAGTGGCCTGCCACATGCCTATGTGCTCGATTTATCACCTACCACCATACTAATCATGACCACCCACCCTTATCCCATACTGGACAACACCAATTACCGCGCACGTTTAAGATGAACAAGCTGCCTTACCATCAACGTTGACCGAAGGTGGTCAATTTTTCAACTGGGGGGAAGATGATGAGCTGTGCCCAGCTGTGACTGCGGATCATGCTCAGGAGTCACACCATGACCTGCAGTAGGTTACCATTGAATGGAAGAAGACACATGTGACAAGTCTGCTATGGAACGAGCAGCGCCTTGGACAACTACAGCACTTGTGCTTTCGATGACAAAAGTCTGCCATGGAACACAACTATCCAGTACCAGCAACAACATCCACAGCTTCTGCACTGCTGCAAGAATTCCACATTTCCACTCAAATGCCGCACTCGCATGCATGATGGACCACGTGACTTCCACTCCAACCCCTCGAGATTGCACCAACTACCTGATGACTAAGCACCACCACTCCCGCTCTAGAAAACTCCATGTCAAGACCCTAGATCCCAATGTGCCCAGAATAGTTGATTGACAAGGAAAACTTAAGCTCCACCCAGAGTAATGGATTGTGACCAATCGCCACAGCAAATTGCAATGAAACAGGAGTCTGTATCAAAACCACAACCATCTGTTCCAGTTACCACCACAACAGTGCAGCAAGCAGAATTTACCGGAAATTGCAACAGGCCGCATGTACACAGGAGAAATTTGACAGAGTCCCTTTGTATTAGTAGAGTCGGAAATGTATATAAAGTGTCGGTATCTAGCAGTAACAGCATGAAATCCTTGAGTACCATCACCTATATTCTGGAGCAAGTATAAGCAAGCCATTCTCATCTTCACAAAAGTCCACTACAGTTCCATCTCTACGTGATAGCATCACCATGACTGTCTTCACCTCCACGCTTACAACTACCATTCACCTGCGTGCAAGAAGTCTGCTATTCTGCGACCATCCACTAAAGTCCACTACTCCTGCACTTATCCATAACTTCCACTCTTTGCCGCAACGCGTGCCTATACAAGTCTTACCGGCGTTGATGGGACCTCTTTGATGACCTCACCAAACTACTCTAGGGTCTGTGTCTAGACCATGGAGAGAGATATTAACAGGGAATCTTGATAGAAGCATGGATAGTGGTGTTGGCTTCCATTAGTACTCTGATGGCAGTGTGGTGGATGTCAGAGGTCACAGCTGAGAGGTTCTGAATGGGGCCAGAGGCGGAGGTGATGAAAATGTTGGAAGTGAAGTTGGCCATTGCAGGAGAGGAGTTATTAAAGAGTTGGTGAAGGTTGGAAAAGGCAGAGGTGCGTCAAAGACTGCAGATATCCAGAATGGATTGGAATCCTTCAAACCTCATGCGGTTTTATTATTATAGAGATTGACCATTTCTACCATTTCCTTCATTCCTGGAGCTGTTTTCAAGATCTCTGTCATCCCATGTGATTATTTTGTCCATATCTGGCCAACTGTTTGTAACATTTCTGGCTAGTTCCTCGATCATGGGTTCCTTGTATGAAATGTCCCATATTGGATCATCTGTGGGTCATTGCAGGATTGCTTGAAACAATTCCTCTGCAAACTGTTTGGCTGGTGTAACCAATGTAGGGGATACTGGTGCTGTTCCTGGATCTGAAGGTGACTCTATTCCATCATAGTCCTCATAGTTTGGGTAGTAGTATTGCCAACCATTATTTGTCATCCTGATGATGCTTTGGATTCTGGGGCATCCTGGTTCAAATTCATGTCAGTTGTAAAATGGTGGGTTTGGAGTGCATGGTGGAGGGGGTATTCAGCAGTCTGTGGCAATTGGGTAGCTTGGTGGGAGATCAAAAGGGGTGATCAAAGGGGTTACTCATGATGGGAACATGTCGTAATACATCCTTCCTAGGTCTTCCCATTGGTCACTGATTTCCTCTGTTTCATTGTCACTGTTATCTCTTCCTGGATCTTCAGTTCCCCATGTGTTCTTGATGATATCATATAACCTATTATCAATCCAATCATCTAGTGTTTGGATGGCCTCTTTATTTTGCCTTATCCTCTCATTGCTTTGTTCAGGTGTATAGTAGGATGGGTCATGTGTGATTTGATTGTGATTGTGCCTCAGGTTCAAGGGTAAGGGTCTCCCATGAGGTGCTTCAACAGTGATGCACACTATTTCTCCTGCTCTATAACAAAATGAATGCCATCCTCAATAGCGGTAAAGGTGATATGGTTTGGGAACAAAGAATTGTACATATTGTGGGAGTTTTCTTGATGCTGAGAATTTGGCATGAGCAAGAGCATAGTTCCATGCATATATGAAGTTGAGTTTAAGATGTTTGTGGTTGCAATACAGTGGGTAAAAAAACTGCCCCAATGTTTGCATGTTTTAGAAAGATTGGTATGGTGTGAAATAATGACATAAGCAAAAAATATGGAAAAGTCACATGACATATTCCTACATGGTGGCTACATGTCAAATCAAAAATCTTGTGATTGGGATCAAAACTCATTGTTTAATAAATCAAACAAGATAATCAATCATTGGGGCAGTTTTTTGACCCTCTATTATTTCATGATCTAATACTTT
>MIPV01007382.1:3305-16221 GCA_001983365.1 Amanita bisporigera | reverse complement strand
TAAAGAATTAAGGTGAGGAGCTCCAAAGGAGCGACTCACCCACCCCCCTGGCCGCAGGCCAGGCCAGGGAGCTCCGCAGGAGCTCCCCCCGTGCCCGTAGGGCACGCGAGGCTGAAAGACTCGTACAATATCAGACATGATGATTGTGACTAATCTGTTTGGTCCATAAGCAAAAAATACTGTACGCCATTCAAAAGCGTACATTGTTATTCCCCCTGAACCGATTCCTGATATCGCCCTTGCTACGATAAGCTGCGTCATTGTGGTTGATAGGCCAAACATCAGGGATCCAAAGGCATAAATGCCATAGCATGTCAAGAGACACGCTTTACGACCAAAGATATCACTAAGCTTTCCGGCCAATGGTCTGCAGACGTGCTGTAATTCACGACGATCGGTGAAAGCTGGAAGAGATGGCGCACTGGAAACTGGTTTGAGTCAACATGTACGCCGTCGGTATCCAGCTTGCGCTCTGTAACTGGTTCAATTCGCTCCCTATAGAAGCGTAGGCTGTTGTATCAAGCCTTATTTGAGCATGAGAGCACTCTGTAGGAGATATGATTCGCACATGCTGTAATGATGACTCCGTTCATCGCGATGAGCAAGAGACCAAATGCCATTGAAATGACAAAGGTCAAATACGACTCATGTCGTTCGTTTGTGGTAGAAACTTCGGTGTCATCGTTGATCGTTGCATTAGATTCGCTCAGCGAGTCGCTGAGCAGACGGGCGTTCTCGTGTTGGGCGTCGGCTCTCATCCCTAGGTGTGACTGTCACAGGTGAGCGCTGGCTGTCCTCCAAGTGGCACCTGATTTGTGGACCTGATTTGTAATTGTTTGTGCTTTGTTTGTTTACGCGAAAATGAAACCAACAGCAGGTGTGATGCGTACGTACTAGTATGCATCAATTTGGCCAAGTAGTAACTCTGGCCTGATAAACTGCGCAGACCAATTTCGGATAGGATACTAATCGATTATATTAATGCGTTTGAAGTCTGGCCATCGCTGGTGAGACCGGAATTAAAACATGAAAAGTTGAGGTCAAGGCTGACCTGGTATGTAAGCCGACTTTTCCACCGCTAGCATTTAAACCCGTAAAACAGGCCTCTCTCGGCTCGCACGTCGCAGATGAGTGCAGGTATGTCAAAGATACGTCCCAATGGGGTGTGATCGATTGGAAAGAATAGAACCCTAATGCATAATGACCCATGGAGAATCTCGACAGTTCAATTCATGCCACCACGATAGAATCCAGCTTGGCAGCTCAGCGCCGTGTATGAACTCTAATGTTCCAATAAGGCTTCAAACCGACACCGCATTCAATGCAGTTGGTTGAAAAAAAAAACCTTTGACTGACTTCAACTACCTGCTGCTTGGCCTTGACTTCCCCGCGTCTCTCTGGGGACAATGCGCTGTCGAATATCCACTACGCGAATATAAGGACCGAGTAAAATGAAAAGGGAAGTGACAGACTCGTATTGTATAATACAGAACTGCCTTGCGTGTACGGTCGGAATGGCATGTGGAATAGAGTGACAAGAACGCACTTGGGAAGCAATGAAAAGAGCGAGTTGTGAAGAGCCGTGAGCAATAGGAAAAGATCAGGAGAGACGCGTGCGCGTCGTGCCGGCCGCATTCAATCTTGAAAAACAAGCCTATATGAGATGTGGGAACTATTGAGTCAAGTAACGGTGTTGTCACATTACACTACAATACATACTTTTACTTATCCTCTACATCACTGGGTATCATCGATCTATGTGTATGTGCACCGGTAGGGGGTAAGCCGGTTCTTACGGTAGAGTATAAGAAGCGTTATGATCAGGACGAAAAGGACTGCAGCAGCGCATCAGGATATGACGATTGACGGCAAGCGTACATACGGAAACATATGATGATCGTGAAGGACTTTGGGGGACAATTGTGTTGGACAAGACGTTGACGACGGAGGTATCGCCGGCGTCATCTGCGAGCTGCGATGAGAGCGACAGAGATGAAGGACGAACATGGCAGCAAAGCCTGCCCCCGGGCCAAGGCTTGAAATAGACTCAGAGCCGACATCGGTAAATGCCTTCGCACTGCCAAGAACAAATAACAAGTTTATAACATTGATCATCGACATGGATTTTATATGTTTACAAAGCAGATCCAACATAACATGAAAAAGAACGCGAGTTATCTAGGAAAAGATAAGTTAACGCAGTGCTTCACACAAAAGTCATACTTGTGATGCAGGCTCAATGGTCCAAGCCTGATATCAACAACAACTTATTAGTGTCCACTACTGCATCCAAGTCAGTAGTAGTATAGTTACATTGTCGTTGAGGTGACACACCTTAGACTGATAGATCGTGGATTTAGCAAAGGCTAATAATACGCAGCACGTAAGTTGTTTGATACATCATTGGTCAGATGTTGTGCTCACCTCTCGCCACGCCTGAGGACGGCATAGATGTCGTCACCGACGCAGGGGTACGCAGTCGGATCAGATATAGGAAGACGTGCCACATTCATGTCAGACATTGTGAGAGAAAGTAAAGGAAGCAGAGTATGTTTCTGAAGGATTCAAGTTCGGAGGGGAACTGAGTGTCCAACGCTGCGCCCCCATCACCTTTTATCTGCCCCAGTCATGGCCCATTGCCAAGTGGGGCTAGGTCACTGATGAAATATACCTTGCCCAAGATGTCGCGAGTGACCGTCTTCCATTTCGAGCCCGTTCATGCTGTCAAGTCGCCACAAGTTACCCACGTCCTTTCAAGCTTCCTAACATGACAGTTCCGCGTCAAATGGGGGGTCAGTACTAAAGATGGCGAGTACCGTTTAAATTAGATCCTGAGGCGACTTTGTCAATCGGTCAGCCACTTTTGAAGCGTTAATAATTAGATAAAGTAAACGGTAGGACAATCCAGAGACAGAGCAAAATTCTCAGCATACTGATTCAGCCGGACTGGGACGCATTCATTTCGAGAGGCCAGTCAGAAACCAAGCGTACCGTTGCCCTGGAGGACAACTTAGTATGTCCTAAAATTTATGTGACATGATTCCCAAGTATAATATTTTTTCTTTCCTGGTATATTTTTAGCTCGCTCCCAGAGAACTTTGATCGGAGAATGGGGGTGGGAGTCGACCTAGAAAATTCGACACGAAGATAAGTTTAGAACAGACGTAGAACTCCGTGGTACAAACGGAGCAAATCCGATTAGCCATTTCTAAACATACAAACCCTGAAAACGGAAAAAGAACAAGGAAGAAGTTCGCAGAAGGCTTCAGGGGCGAGGCGCATATATAGAGAAGTGACGCGTACAAAGCAAACGAACAGCAATACCTAAAAACGAACCAAGTCCCTGAAAGAGGTGTTGGAAGTTTTCGATGCTAGAATGCGGAAAATAATATTGTTCTGCACTCGGAATAAATTCATTGACAAGCGAGTTGCCTGATGTTCGCAGACTCACCGTTTTACTTACAGCTCACAATAAGCGATCCTGATAGTTCTTCTAGACTAGATGGTCATTAACGCCATAAAAAGTGATAAGGGAGCAAAAATCGATCGGTAGAGTCATGACTTGAGCAAACTTTGCGAAAACGAAAATGTGTCCCATCGCCCCGCTTCATGAAAAAGTAACGACAAAGATCTTATCAGCCCTTCTCTTTCGTAACAAGTATCGCCGAAATGAGGGTTGCCAGTTGGGACTACTGGATACATGTGTCATGAGTGATATGGAGATAAAGTGTCTCCGTTGCGAAGTGGTGATAAGATGGTAAATAATCTGCTTCTCCGAAAAGGATAACTGACCTGCCAGTGACGAAAGAGCTTGCTGATCTAGTTCGTCTTCAATTTGGCCGAAAGATGGTGTTCCCACACACTGTGACACGGGACTTTGTGACCAGACCTCCTACTCCGGGACTTATGGACCTCATCAATTTTATTGCGACTGGACCGCGCTCTTCCTCGTCTGGGCGCAGATTCCTGGCTAACTGCCGCGTGATTCTATAGCCGACAGATTACATAGTGAGTTGTGAAATCGTTTTTTCTGCTTTCGCCTACCCTCTCTGATAACCATAACTCGGAGAAACGCATGGACCTGCCTCATTCCCTGGTTGATGAGTTGCTACTCACGGACCATGACAGGAATGTGATATAAAAGCTACGGCCAGCCGCTCTTGCTCAACTCGTACCTGCGATGACGGCCCAAATTTTAGTCGCCCTTCTGGTGTCCGCTTTCATCTATTATGCCCCCACCATATATCAGAGGATCGTCAACAATTTGAGAGTGAGTCAGATGAAACACTCTCTGGCACTCTCTGTTTATATGTACTTTACAGCTTCGTTCTATCCCCACCGTTGGTTGTTCCGGCTTGTTAACATCATATTTCGGAGCGCGTCGATTTGTGAAGCATGCTAGACCTATAGTCCAAGAGGGCTACGACCAAGTATTTATCCAGTGAGATCTCCGGTTCACTATCTGATTAAAGAGTCATAGTATCGTGGATCTATCTTCAAGATATCCACGATGAGACACTGGATTATAGTTGTTTCTGGCCTGGACAAGATCGATGACATTCGATGTGCGTCTGATGAGTATCTTTCGAGAGATGTAATTATCATGTCTTACGTTTCATATTCATATCTGACTGCATGTACGCAGGTCCTGGATATGGATGTAAGCTTCGGCAGCGAAATATTCGACGACCCAGTGCACGTGGAAGTCGTCAGAAATCCGCTCACGCGGAATATTGGGGCCAGGTTTCACGACGTGCACGACGAGATACTTGCAGCTTTCAATGATCATATCCCTATCAAGGGCGATGGTATATACACGACTTAACCTTTGAAATTGTTCCAACTTACTGGCCTCAGAATGGATCAAGGTCGAGGTCTTTTCAACAATGATGGAGATCATTTGTAGGGCGGATAACAGGATGTTAGTCGGCTTACCGCTTTGTAGGGCTTTCCCCTCATAATTGAACGATTTCTGATCCACTGGTGCTGTAGGCCGTAATCCAGATTATTTGGACCTCAGCAAGAAGGCCATTATCGATATTCTTGAAACGCGCAGGATTCTTAACAGGTTTCCGCCCTTTTTAAAACCGTACGTACACCTGATTCGTCTATGACTGTAAAACGTGATTGGTGATACCTATTTAGCATTGTTGCCCGATTTATGACAGTAACTCGGAGCATTGAACGCGGGATGAAGCACATTAGACCTCTCCTCGAAGAGCGTCTGGAACAGGAGGCACTTAACGGAAAGGACTGGCCCGAGAGACCCGTTGGTAGTTTATTGATCCTGTCCGATGCTTACACTCACTTCGTTGTAGAATGATATGCTAACCTGGCTGTCTGACGTCTCGAAAGGAAAACAGCGAAATTTGAAGGACATAACTTCTCGTGTGATCCTCATTAATGCGACAGCTGTTCATGCGACGACCACAGTGCGTACAATCCTGTTATTATCTTTACGGACGCTACTTGCTCTCCTATTATATAGACGCTTACAAATGTGCTGTTTGACTTAGCAGCACATCCAGAATACGTACAGCCTTTACGTGAAGAAATCGAAGAAATCATCCAGCAGGAAGGCTGGGGCAAGGTTGCCATCGGAAAGATGAACAAACTGGACAGCTTTGTCAAGGAATCGATGCGGTTAGCATCCTTAACCGTCTGTACGTGACTTTACGATTTCGCTATCTGCTATACGAATCTATTATGCAGTTGGAATGTGGCGCAAAGTGATGAAGGACTTTACTTTTTCTGATGGTACGACGATCTTTGCAGGAAACACCATAGCTGTTCCCACTTTAAGCACGCACATTGACCCGGTAAAGATGCTTCCCTACACCATATCCCTCAATACACTAATAAATTGATGCAGCACATTTACCCTGATCCCGATACCTTTGATGGTTTCCGCTTCCTGAAGATGCGCGCGAAGGAGGGAGAGGATAACAAGCACCAATTTGTTTCCATCGAATCCGATTATTTTCTGTTTGGTCAAGGCCGTCATGCATGGTATTAGATCTGACACTGTTTGAAAATATCAACTGACTGCAGTTTTCTAGCCCTGGACGATTCTTTGCAGCTAACGAAATGAAGACACTGCTTGCTCACGTCCTTGTGAGCTACGATCTCAAATTAGCCAATGGACGACCTGCACCCGTTTGGGTTGGACCAAGCGCAACGCCCAATCCGACCACCGAGATCTTAATCAGGAAGCGAGTTTGAGTGTGCTGCGATGGACTGCTAGCGTAGGATAGAAAATCAGGACTCTTAGGATGTCTTCCAGGCGCCGAGCCAACATGTTTTGCTGCGGTCGTGGGCAATTTTGTAACGCTCCAATAAGTAAAGGTATTCGCACGCGTAAGGCTTCTGTTGGCTGACGGAGAGTAGCGGAATGTGGCGGGACGTCTAGGCAGTCCATGTCGGTTCAAATGTGGTATGTGTCACGCTGGCTTGTCACTCGCCGAAACTAGTCACCGAGCCCGGATGTCAGACCGATCTGAACATCAATGGTTTTATCTGGGTTTTATCAAGGGGAAGATGGCCCTTGCCTCGTGTGTCACCTACTTAAGATCTCATCTACCGCTCTACGCTAGTACTTCCGTCTTTACTCGCGACAAGTACGACCATCTCGTCTCATGCAATCCAGATACCTCACGGAGGAACAAGTGGGCCAGGTACGACAGACTACAGCCATGCCTGGCTCAGCCTTGCTGATACCGTCTTTTCCATCAGTTCCACAGGAATGGGTCGGTCTTATCCGTCCTCTCTCCCAATTAGACTCGCTCAACCCCATAGTTACCTCGTTGTTCCTGCGTTCCTTACTCGGGAAGAGGCCCAAGTACTACTGGACCGGGCCAAACAACTGTTGGACGAGTTTGATCTTGAAGACCATCCTTTGGTGGGTCTCACATCTTCATCTGCTGATCCAAGTGACCGACCAACTGCCAACGCATAGACCAAGTTCACGACAGCAGACTACAAACATGTCAAAGACGAGTACTTTTTGACGTCCGGAGACAAGATGTATGGGCTGCACATCCTATTTGCGATTTGGCGGGTTTCACCCCCACATTTTATAGCCGGTTTTTCTTGGAAGATGACGCGATCGACCCGGGTGGGAAATTGAACAGACCCAAACAGAGGGCTGTGAACAAGATTGGCCATGGTGCGTGCTCGCCGTTCGGCTCCCGCGCTCTTCCCTTTCTCTCTCTCTCTCCGTGGTATCTCGTCCTGAGGAAAGTCGAACGTGGTCAGCGGTGCACGAACTAGACCCCGTATATCGCAAAGTGACGCTGGAGAATGAAAGGTGGAGGCAGCTCGTTCGAGATCTCAAATTTCACCATGATCCAATAGGTGGGGTGCCACATCCTGAACTTTGGACGATGAGACGAACTCATTGGGACGTCAAACAGCTCTCCAGTCGATCATCATCGCGAAGCAGTCCGAGATTGGTAGCGAAGGTCAGATAGATTCCTCGTGGTACTGCAAGAACCTAAATGATTGTGACTCTAGCTGTTGAACACAACGATTCGTATGCGGCCTTCCATTATTTCATACCCATATATTGATCCTAGCTGTCATCGCGTCCATAGAACATTTCTGGTTAGCATTTCTCCATCCCAGATCTACACTGCCAGCCTGACGGACGTGCAACAGTATAGCGACCCGCTCAGCACCCTCGGGTTCTGGATAGCGCTAGAGCAAAGCACGGCTGAAAACGGTGCACTTTGCTTCCTGCCGGGATCGCACCTGACCACGCCCATCACAAAGCGGTTCGTTCGCCTCCCAAGTGGCGGGACAGGGTTTGAACGGTTGATCCCGGAAGAACCGGAGACCGAACGTCAAATTAAAGAAGCAAGAAAGGGCAAATATGTCCTTGAGACGTGTGAGCCGGGTATGTGTGCCTACGCTAGGGGTGTTCATGCCAACTTTGAGGATTGACGTGTGTTCAGGCGACCTCGTGCTCATCCACGGTTCTGTATTACACAGGTCAGATAGGAACACAAGCCAACGCACACGCTTTGCATACGCTGTCCACATGATTGATTCTCCACCGTATGTCACGTACGACAGCAAGAATTGGCTGCAGCCTACGAAAGCTATGCCATTCTCGCGTGTCTTGTAGCAGTCCATGGGTATATTGAATCAAAGAGCTAAGATGTACGAGTAGTGTACAACAATCCACTTTCGTGCCATCCAACGTACATAGATCGTCAAGGTACGCATTAGAATGATCCAAGTCGTCATGGACGATCATATCGGATTGCAAGCTAAAAGGAAATGTCAAACATGCGGTGATTTCCGGAAATCGGCGCTGCGGCTCCGAGCGTCTCGCAAGATATTTCTGGTCATCAATTGACGAGTTGACCGCAGTTCGATGAATATCGTGAAACTTACTTCGCCTCCCCCTTGAAGAACATGTCATTAGACATGTGGCATTTCCATCTTTATAGGAAGTGCCAAACAAATACAAAGAATTGCTGCTGCCAGAGGAGGGACTTGGGTGTCAGGATGTCCAGATATAAGTAGCCTTACAATATTGAAGAAGAGGAAGCCCACCTCATACCTGTCTACGAATGACTAACAATGGACCACGACGAAACCACCTGTCTTCTCTCGTGATTCATACCACTATCGCGAGTAACGATTGTGACAGACATTTCAAAGACAACACTGGATTGAAAATGGTGTGTAACTCTTGTGCTGGTTAACCATTTGATGAACCATTTGCGCCATAATTCTGCGCACTGGGAGTCTGAGGATGGTTGTGAGGTTGGGGGGGTGTCTGTGAACGGTTCTCAGGAGAACCAATATATGTGGAAATATTATTTGCTCATGTTGGCCAACATCTTCCGGCTGTGACGGCGACTTGCGGGAAAGGTGGGACTTCATTTCTCATGGTGAGTCCAAGTTTAAGCTTGTTCGGTCTCTCAACTGATCTCAACCATGCGTATGCGTACTCGCGGTGCTGCCGCCCTAGAAATGCGGTCCGACTCCGATGCTGAAATGGATGATATGGAAGGAGACGAGGATGATTCCGTTGAGGAGGACTTTGAGAGCGAAGAGGCCGAGGAGGCCATGAACCAGTCTGATGACGCCGAAGAGGAGGAGGACGAGATCCAGTCTGTGCGCCCAGTTCAGCGGAGTGCGGATGTGTACCCATGACTATTCACAGCCAGAACCCGAAGACGAGGAGCCAGAAGACACCACGGTCCCCCGGCTGAAAATTAGGCTGAAGCTGCCGGTTCAGACTACGTTGACATCAGGCAGCGTTACTCCTGTCAAAGGATATGGGAGTCCCACCAAGACGTCACGACGGTATAGGCTCATAGGTGCGTGGCGTAGGCCGGGTGTGTACGAACACGTATCTCATTTCATTCGTTGCTAGTCCCGGAGACTGAGGAAGAGTCAGCCGATAAATCATCTTCAGACGTTTCTGAGAATGAACGGCCCTCTCGCGCTGCGAGCATTCCGTCCCATGGTACGCGACCCATGACAACAAGGCAGGCAGTTCTCGCCAGTGTCGTCGGTTCGTCACATGTCTCGTTGGGTGCGTCGACGTGTCATTTTCTGTTGCGCGTTAATAATACAACGCTCTCAAGACAACAACAGTCGATCGAAAAAACAGCCACTGAATGAGAACGAGTTGGCGTTGCGCCGGGAAGAAACTGCTCGAAAGAGAAAGAATCTCACGGAGAAAAAACTTGAGGATGAAAAGGTAGCTGTTCAATCCCAGATCACTACGCTGCATGGTGTTTTAACCGTGTGAACAGGCGGAGACAATTAATAGATTACTGAAGAGGCAGTCACGCCCACGGCATCGCCGTGCATTGGCCGATGTTGCTCCACCGGAGAACGCCGAAGAGGGCGAGGGTGAGGAGGTCCCGGAAGGTGTCCAGCAAGTCCACGAAGAAGTCAAGCCTGTCATGTACCGTTGGATTTTAACATCTCGACTACCAGCAAATGCCGACCCTGGAGGTGAAAAGACGATGTCGATCACCTTTTCGATTCCGACCATCGTCACCATTCCACCCCAGGCCTCGGCAGCACCGAAAGTAATTGTCCCTACGAGATGTGCGTTCGAAGGTTGTGGAGGGATGAGAAAGTATAGACTTGTTCGGAACAGTTCGATCGGGGCGTGTGGTATGGCGCATCTTAAACTTCTTGAAGGGCGGTATTAACATATTGTATTCCCTACTATCGATTGGGGTCCTTGGGCGCGAATGACTTGACCAATGTCATGTCGAAATTTCCATATTTGCTGGAGGCGTAACGTGTATGGGCGGACCTGCCCCTGTTGCGGTGTGATGGTGACAATGATGTATACCTATGATCCCCCACAGCCAGTATCGCTTGCTAATGTCAAAGGTATAAACCTGCAAGCTTTGGTCTCGTTCCCGTGAAGACGACTCATATCGCGCTCCGTCCCTCTCCAGAATCGTCCTGTATTCTTGCCTCAACCCCAAGTAAAGATCCCGTGAACAAACACCCTTTCGGCGCGACACGACTACACATGTGTTGGATCAGTCACCTTTGCGCATTCAATTACTTCTTTTCGGCCTGCGGCGCTACACCTATAGTTAGAAACAATTGCTCAAGTGACCTGTCCAGTTCTAGTTGCTATACCCCTTGCCCTTCTGCCTTTTCCACCGTACTCCCACCTTCCTCTGGTACTGCCAACATTACTCCAGATCTCCCTACTCTCCATACTCTTCTCCACCAGAAACAACCGACCAGAACGCCATTTTAGACACAATGTCCAGTGACGCCAGTGGCATATTCGTCCATCCTGTGGCTCCCTGCCTTACAGAAGGCCACAAAACCCCGCAGGTATCAAAGCTTACAAGTCCGCCCACGCCCAAACGCTAATTCATGAATTCGACGCTTGGTGGGCAAAGGTATGTGTGATTTCTTGTTCAGTCTTCCTTATCATATATTTAAATGCCGTACTCGCTTCCCACTTTGCCTTGTAACCTCAATTAATTTACATAACCGTTATCTAATATATATATCCAGACAGCACGAGAAACCCTGCATTGGGACCGCCCGTTCAAAACGGTCAGGAGTGGCAGTTTTGAACATGGTGATATCTCCTGGTTCCCCGAAGGCGGACTCAACGCCTCCTATAATTGCGTAGGTAGGTGGTCGTACAAGCATCCTGACAAAGTATGCTGTCCCTCTCTCTCCCTCCATCACAACTTGACGACCTACCGTTAGACCGCCATCATCTATGAAGCTGATGAACCCAACACTGGCGCGCTCATCTCCTACTCTCAACTCTTCCGCAAAGTCTGTAGCCTCGCCAATGTCCTTAAGTCTCTCGGCGTCACCAAGGGTTCCACCGTCTCTATCTACCTGCCTATGGCATGGCAAGCCGTCGCTGCCTTCCTCGCCTGCGCCCGCATTGGCGCCATCCACTCTGTCGTCTTTGCAGGATTTTCTGCCGAATCCCTCGGAGGCCGCATCAACGACTGCGGATCGCGCGTGCTCATCACCTCGGACGAGGGAAGACGTGGCGGGAAGACCATCGCCACCAAAGCCATTGTCGATGCCGCCCTCAAACAATCCCCATGCGTCGAACACGTCCTTGTACTCAAGCGCACCGGTAATCCTATTTCGTGGGTCAAAGGCCGGGATCTCTGGTGGGACGAAGAAACTGCCAAGGTCCTCGCATACTGTCCTCCCGAAATCATGTCTTCTGAAGACCCCCTCTTCATCCTCTACACCTCTGGGTCGACAGGCAAACCCAAAGGCGTGGTGCACACCACAGGCGGATACCCGCTCTGACCCTCAAGTATGTCTTTGACCCGGACGACAAGTTTGCCTGCATGGCTGACGTCGGCTGGATCACCGGCCACACCTACATCGTCTACGGCCCGCTTTGCAACGGCGTCTCCACCACCGTATTCGAGAGCACCCCCGTATATCCCGGGATACCGTCCAAAAACACGGCCTGACCCAATTCTACACTGCACCCACTGCCATCCGGCTCTTGCGCCGTCTAGGCGAGCACCATGTCAAGGGCTTTGACCTCTCCACCTTGCGCGTCCTCGGGAGCGTGGGTGAGCCCATCAACCCGGAGGCGTGGAACTGGTACAACGAGCACGTCGGGCGGCGGCAGTGCGCCATCGTCGACACCTTTTGGCAGACCGAGACGGACTCGATCGTCATCCAGCCGCAGAGAATAGAATAATGTATTATTTACTATAATTACAGACAAACAGTGATGCTTATCTGTCTGCAATTACAGACATCACTCCCAGAGCACAATTGATACACAAGTAATATATTATTTTAATTATTATGTTGCCTGCCCCTGATGCATCAACTATCATTAATACATTGCTCCCCCTACAGTAACATGTGTGATGGGACCTGTAACCGCTCCCATGCCCCTAGTCCCGCCAACATGTGTGACAGATCGGCCACCCTTCATCACAACCCTACCATGACCATTTTCTGGTTGGAAGGAGAGCTGTGCTGACATGTTCAGATCTTGAATCTGTGGGTTGATAAGAGTTCCTAGGGTTGTCCTAGGGTAGCAAAAAAGGCTTAACTCCTAATTTATACAGAATCTATAGCTATTCCATAGACTTTTTGACAATGTGGTAGGGGGTATAGGCCTTGCAATGGCATTACCAAGAATGGAAATAATGATTTATTATACACAGACTGATAAGAATGAACAGTTTCTCTGCTGCACAAAGTGTATATGAGTTATATAATAATATTGTCATGGGATTAACTCAGTCTGTAGTCAGGCTAAATAACTAGATCACATATGATATGTGCGCATATTGAATGGCATCAATCTGAGCATCATGCACAAGGGAGTATGGGTCTAAATCAGTCTATAGTGGAAGTTAAAAGCACTTTTGTAAAAATAACAGTGTCCATTGTCATAATTCCATCACAT
>MIPV01007330.1:1184-27355 GCA_001983365.1 Amanita bisporigera | reverse complement strand
GAACTTAGTGACACGTAGGCTTGAATGGCTTTATAAGCGGTGTCTCCTGTCAGCGCTTTCAACAATGCGTTTCCTCGCGCCAGCTTCCCTCCTGGCCCTTGTCGCCCGCGTCCTTGCCGAGGCTGACTCGGACGTTATCAGTTTATCTGCCTCCAACTTCAACGAGCTCGTCGACCATGAGCCTCTCATCCTCGTCGAGTTCTTTGCTCCTTGGTGCGGCCATTGCAAGGCCCTTGCTCCCCATTACGAGGAGGCGGCAACTGCCCTCAAAGAGAAAAACATCAAACTTGCAAAAGTAGACTGTGTTGAAGAGGCTGAGCTCTGCCAATCCAAGGGCGTCCAAGGCTATCCGTACGTCGCGCTCATCTTTCATTACCTATCCTAAACGCGCTTGCCTTCATAGCACCCTTAAAGTTTACAAATCTGGCGAGGCAAAAGAGTACGGTGGTCCGCGTCAGGCAGACGGTATCATCAGCTACATGATCAAGTTAGTGTCACGTCGTGCCTGCAAGCGCGCTACTAACCCTCTCATAGGCAGTCTCTGCCGGCTGTGTCCGACGTGATAGCTGACAACCATAGCGAATTCCAGAAGGCAGACAAACTTGTTGCCATCGCTTACCTCGCATCACCAACGGATGCGCCTGCTGCACAGTTCAGTGCTGCAGCCGAAGCCCATCGCGATGATTATCTGTTTGGTTTATCAACTGACAAGGCTGTCATCGAAGACGCTGGCGTCACCCCTCCCGCCCTTGTGGTATACCGCACCTTTGACGAACCTCGTTCGGATTACCCATACCCTGTTTCTGCCCTAACTTCAGAAGAACTCGCTAATTGGCTCAATGAGTTGTCCGTTCCCACCCTTGACCAAGTCAGCGGGGAGAACTACCGTATCTACGCCTCTAGCAACAAGCCCCTTGCTTACGTCTTTGTGGACCCGACAGATGAAAAGAAGGATGAGCTTCTCGAAGCCATCCGACCTGTTGCCAAGAAGTATAAGTCAAAGATGAACTTTGTTTGGATCGATGCCATCCAGTTCGGTGACCATGCAAAAGCATTGAACCTTGCCGAAGCGAATTGGCCTGCATTCGTCATTCAGGATGTTACGAAGCAACTCAAATATCCTTTGGACCAATCTAACCAAGTCACTCCGGAGGCCGTCTCCAACTTGGTTCAACTGTATCTTGATGCCAAGGTTGAACCTACCCTCAAGAGTGAACCCATTCCCGAAACCCAGAACGAGCCCGTCTTCGTTCTCGTTGGTAAGAACTTTGAACAAGTCGTGCTTGACGATAGCAAGGATGTTTTCATCGAGTTTTATGCCACATGGTGAGATAAAGATGAAATCTCTCAATAGCTGACTCAAGTCTTTATAAGGTGTGGACACTGCAAACGTCTTAAGCCTATATGGGACAGCCTTGGCGAGAAGTTTGCCGACCGCAAGGACCGTGTCGTAATGTTCGTCACTCTTATTTCGTGTGATGTTTAACCTGATGCCTCGCCTAGTGCCAAGATGGAAGCCACTGAAAACGACCTCCCCCCATCTGTCAATTTCCAGGTCTCTGGTTTCCCTACTATTAAATTCAAACCCGCTGGCACCCGTGATTTCATCGATTACGATGGCGACCGATCCCTTGAGAGTCTTGTAGAATTCGTCGAGGAGCACGCCAATAATTCGCTCGAGCCCTCTTCCCCCCCGGCCCAAGACGATGCTCAGGTGCCACTTGCACAACCCTCGCCTCTGGTCGAGACATCCCACGATGAGCTTTGATTATTCTATTTGTATATACGAGGACCGATATCCGAGATATAAAAGTCACATTTTACTGCTATTTATGCTGTTCTTTTCTAACCTTGTAAAAGTCTGAGAATGACAGCCTAACCCCTAGGAAACGACAGTCCAAGTCCGGATGCGCTTGAAGATGTACCACAATGGCCTGAATCTTTTCCGTGAAAAGCGTGCCATACTCCTTCAACTGCTGCAAAATGCTTTGGAGAGCGTCTGCTGAGTCCAAATTGGATGAAGATTCTGTGTGCAGACCCTATTGCATGTGAGAAGGGCAATTGTACAGTAAGCAACCATGCTTACTCTCGTCCTGTCCAACAATTGGTCTCGGCGAGATGATTCAGAAAGACAATAATTGTAGAAGTTGTCCTGTCGATTGTCACTTGAGCATGATGCAAAACCAGTGTAAACTCACGGTTGCTTCGCGGAACTGTATAATAATGGAAAATACTTCTCTCATGAGGTTTAAGACATTTTCCTGCGATTTGCGTTATATAAAAAGCATATAACGATGGCTATATGTACCTCTTTGCCGGCTCTCGGGCTCAATAACAGGATTTTCTTCTCCAATTTGCCCAAGTACGTTCGATGCGCCTCAATCAATGCATCAAGCCCCCCTTCTTTCTTTGCGAGAAACTCTGTCAGCATCTTCCAGGAGCATTCAATGACTTCTAGATGGCAGTATGCTTGTATCTGTCGCACGAAATGAATCATTTCGGCAGCTACGAGCCTTATCTGGTGCCACTCCGGATCCGACTCTGCTAAACACTGAGCACCACGCACGAATAGCCAGCTCAGCGTCATACCCGGAACGCGCAGAAAACGGCGCGATCCACCCGCCGTCCTCATCCAGCCCTTGTTCAGAATAACTTCAATGCGCTTGATCTGCCAGAGATGCTTGAAAATCTTCAGATATTTTTCCATGGAAGTCGAGTTCAGTACTGTATCAATAGGTGCATCGACTTTGTACTCGAGCGTGAAGACATCCCAACCGATTTCGCCATGTGAATACTCAAGCATGCGAGCATCGAGCCGACGCAATACATCGGGAGAATCATTCTGAGCGTTCGAAGAACGGATAGCAGTTTCAAGTGTCGCCGTCAAGTTGTGTCGGTAAAGAGTGTTTGCAGGTCTTGATAGACTAGACCTACAATACGATGAGTCAATTTGCAAAATTTCCATCTTGACGATATTACCCAAGAGCCTCCATCAATTGATCAACAAAATCGCCACGTCCGAGCAGCATGTAATTTTTGAGTGCAGACAAGTGATCAAGCAGCTTGAACTTATCAAGAAATATTTCGAATAGTCTGTGGCTAGCAATCTGATATGCAGTGTCAATTGATCTTTCGAGGCCTGCTATATCGCTATAGCACAATGCTAGTAATCAAGTGAATGAAGAAGTGTGTCCGATGCAAGCTACTTACTTCCTCCAGTGGTATTCATCTTCTCCTGAGTTACGACCCAGTCGCTATCATGGCAGCTATACCGAATAAAATTCAAGCTCTTGCCAGTTGCAAATATCTAGCGAATGACTCTAGTTAGAGTGAAACGTTGGTTGAGCAATGAACATGCACCTTTCGTCCAAAGGTCTCACCGACGAATGCCGGAAGCATTTGCTTTTGTAGTTGAAATTTCTTCTCCCAGAGTTTTAGCCCATCCTCTCGGCCATGCATGTCATCGGCCGTCAAGCCTCCGAACCCACCATCCCCCGATAATTGACCGACACCGACCAGAGACGATGGATAGACATAATTCATGTTCACCATGGCAGGATCTGCCGCGACGAAAAATTCAGAGAATGGATCATACAGCTCTCCAGAAAATAACCATTTATGCAGCGTTGCGAAGAATGGTTTCGAGACCTACACAAGATAAGCTGCGCCAAAGAAATACTTGTAAGTCTTGTACCTCCTCCAAGAGCTGGTCCGTGAATTTTCGAACGAATGGATCGCCATTGTCTGTGTAACCATGGATTAAGTTGACAAGCGCTCCGCCATGGGCATCTACGGAAAAGGTCAGGAGATATTGACCATAAACCATGATGCATTCGACCTTTTGCGCCTTCCACACACACGCTCATCATGCGCATTCGTAATCTCCATTCATTGACCCAAACATCAAGTCTCCGTAGGGTAAGACCCGTGCGCTCATCTGACTCGCGCTCATTTTTAGTGTTCTCGGCGTTTTCAACTTTCCCGTCAGATGCCATTTGAGATTCAAGTATCGCAATTAATCGATAATATTCGGTCAATTGCGCTTGAAGGTGATGGCAAAGGCTTTGTTCGATCATACCAACTCCTGCTGCATTTTCCCTCTCATTTACAAAAGATTCTACTCTGGCGTAGAGGTAACCGACTTCTGCCAATCGATGTATCAAAGCACGAGTAGGTGGAGGGATAAAATGTTTCTATACTTGTCAGCGACAAACATTACTCGAGACAAACACTCACAGATTCGTCCGTGAATAAGATTGAGTGATCCGACTCAGAACGGAAAAATTTTATGTAACGACCTGAGATCCCCTGTAGCAAGTATAATGCATCGCGGAGAAGCAGATTCTCCGGTAGACACTCTCGAGCTTTATACGCGTTAATCTCGATTCATTGAATTTCCAATTACAATGAAGACGTACCACTCTTGTGACGATAGCCTTTCAGGATATCGGCTTTAGATTTACCATGCGCCAAGCTTTCTACACTTCGATGTGATGTACTCGTAATCATTAGGCTTCGTGCCAAGAGGGGGTGTCGTAGAATAAAGGCTGGTGAGGTGTGAGAGGGGATGTCACTGAATGAAGGAACGAGACGGACGCGTGTTTCCTAGGCTCGGTGGCCAAGCCGGGACTTGGCTCGGTATTAAACAAATGCCTCAGGCTTACCTGATCAAGAAGGCGAGAAGCAATACCGATGAACTATTCGGCACAAAGGTGTTCAGATGTGCAATGACTTCATTGTTCTGAACATACTGATCAGTTAGCTGTGCTGCGTCTGATATGTATATTTCGCTAGTAATCGTGTTAGAACGGCGGCACAAAAAATCCTGACAATGTGAAATAAGTCTTCAATAACCTTGTCAAGCGCCGATTATGGTACTACTTTATTAACAGAGATGAGAAGCCATTCAATAACGAACGTGTCACATAAACGATATGATGATTGACATGATAAAGGGATACAGGGGATAGTCGAGCATGCGAATCTAAAGCTACAGTTTAACCTCTTTCAAGCCATCCTTCCAGAATGTGAAATACGCTGGTAACTACTCAATACACAGTAGTTGCGAGTATTTTTGGACACCTACGTGTGATACCGTCCTCCTAGAATACACGTCAACCGTTGGGATCCGATAATTACATCTGCTAGAACTCACCCTATAGTTCAAGAGTGCCACCAATCCGTCAGGATTCATTGATTCGCCAGAGTACTGACCAAGCTTCATCAGTATCATCCGAGTCGAAAACTGTCGACACGCACAAATTCGAAATTTTTGAAATTTGCAATAATTTTCTTCGCATAAGCTTGAGCGCCTTTTTCGAATGCTTCGACGCGGTCAGGATTATTCTCCCCTAGCTTTGCCTTCACTGCTTTCATGTACGCCTATTCGTACGATATATCTAATTATATATGAACGCACTAATAATGAAAACGTGCCTTGAGGTGAGCCAGATACGACTTCTTGTCAAAGCCGGTCGATTGGAGTCTGAAACTGTGAACGACATTGTTGACAGTTATTGCACCGTCTTCCATGACATCCTCCTGCTCTTCTGCAGAGGGATTAGCACCTAATGGTCATTGTCAGACAGACGTAGAGGGGAAAGTCAGATAAACAAACCGATGTCTACATTCCCTTCCTTGATGACTATCATCTTGCAATCGACCTCGTAAACTATGTCATCGACGGGCTTCCTGCAGGGTCATAAGACTGAGCGCCCACAATAAGCGCGAGCGACATACATGGGGAAGGCATCAGAGAACATCTCATCACCGGTCAAGATGTCTTCGTACAGCAACATGTCTAAGAGCAGGTCAAGGAGAAAAATTAATCAAGGTGAATATCGATCAGATCTTAAAGGTCTGGTCACGTGTTATTTATCGCGAATTTTCTGCAAGCGCGATGGACTACCAGCCGCTTGTGCTCAAGGTTCAACCGCGCCCTACGACTTCCAAGCACAATCCAGAGTCCCGCTACTGGCGCCAGTTTAAGCACCCAGTATTCATCAAGGAATATGCCCCAGTTACCTCTATTCACTTTGCATCATTGAAACCGCACAGATATGCTGTCACAGCTGCCACAAGGGTGCAAGTGTATGCACCGCGGACACAAAAAGTCGTAAAGACTATCTCCAGATTCAAGGATGTCGCCAGAAGTGGCAACATCAGAGACGATGGCAAATTGCTCGTTGCCGGCGATGACAGTGGACTGGTTCAGGTAAGCGGGATCTTACTCTTCGTGTGCTTACCTACCTTGCACAAAAGGTTTTTGACATGGGTTCGCGCACTGTTCTGCGTACGCTTGACTCTCATAAGCAGCCTGTGCATGTGACCAAGTTTTCACCTCTCACACCCACGCAAGTCCTGTCATGTTCGGACGACACGACGATAAAATTATGGGATATTCCTTCTCAAACACCCGTTGTCACATTCACGTGGCACTCGGACTATGTTCGGGCGGGTCAACTATCGACTTCAAATTCTAATTTGGTTTTGAGCGGTTCGTACGATGGCACTGTCCGGTTGCACGATGCCAGGACTGGGAATTGCGAGATGGTAATGGGCTCACTCGGTGCAAACATTTCGTCAACGTCCGTGCCAGTGGAGCAAGTCCTTATGTTCCCATCGGGGACAGCAGCGCTGTCAACGGCCGGCCCGATCCTCAAAGTTTGGGATATCGTCGCAGGTGGTCGGTGTATCCGTGCTTTATCAAATCATCAAAAAACCATCACAGCCCTCGCCTTCAATGCAGACGCCAGTCGTCTGCTGACCGGTAGCCTGGACCACTTGGTCAAAGTGTATGACATCGGCACGTACAAGGTGGTACACACGATGCGATACCCCGCTCCGCTGTTGTCTCTTGCCATATCTGTGGGTGGAATATACCTCTACTATCTCTCGGGATTAATGTTAGATTGTAATAAACAGCCGGATGAGACTCATATTGCAGCAGGTATGGCCGACGGCACTCTGTCAGTTCGCTTTCGTCAGCCAAAGGCTTCGGAATTAGCTACAGTCGGATCCAGTATCACCCTCAGCGGTCCCTCGTTGAATACTGTAGGACAAGGCGCAATTCGGGAAAGATTATGCCCCAGACCCACTGGCGATGTAGATGAAATGAAGGTAGAAAGCAGGCGGAGCAAACGGCTGAAGGATTACGACAAGCTTTTAAAAGGCTTCAAGTACTCAGCTGCCTTGGATGCCGTCCTCCGTAAGGTGAGTGACACATGTTCCTATTATGATAGCGTATTAAGTCCATGCAGCAAGTGCCACCAACTACCGCTTTTGCCGTAATCCAGGAATTGATACACCGCGACGGCTTAGGATCCGCCCTCGCTGGTCGGGATGACGTGCTTCTGGAACCAATTCTCAGACTCATGGTCAAGTATGTGGCGGACCCCCGGTTTGGCCAGTTGGTCTGTGACATTGCCACCCTTATACTTGGTACGAATATCAATATTCCGAAGAAATTGCTGCTAAATAGCTCTGCAGATATGTATGGTACTGTCTTTGGACAGTCACCCTTGGTTGATTCGCTTTTTCTTCGATTGCGCCAAAAAGTTGCTGCCGAAATAAGGTTTCAAAAGGAGCTAGTCAAGGTCAAGGGAGCCCTGCAGATGATTTTGGCCTCAACGAACCCAAGTGCTACTTTCCACTGAGGTCGCAAGTATGACCACAATGACATATATGTACGTGTTATTGATTGCTTGTCGTGTCCAGCGCATTGATCAGATTTCGAAGAATCTCTTTCAACGAAGCCGACTCTTGCATGTCAACTTTACTGGCCATTTCATCATCAATGTTATCATGGTATAGTCGCAATGTTTTGACGAGGTCAATTAAGCTCAAGTTCTTGCGGCCCAGCATTGTCAATGCATGTGTACGGATCTGCAAGGCATAAGTGCAATTAGGCTTGAATTTCGGCAAGAGCAATTTTGACTACCTACCCCATCATCCTCCATAATGATCCAAGCGAGAATATAATCAACTGTTTGTAGCGTGAACAGACCGCCATCAAGCCGACGTAGATACCAAAGGTTCTCGTCATCGTCGGCTATCTCATCCCCTCCTGTCAATCTTTCCTGTGGAACTTCCGTTACCACTCACAATCTAGCATTATAAAATTCAATTACCTTTTTTTCTGCATCAATTATTGCGTCGGTTGCTTTCAACCTAGTATATGCGCTATCACGTATCTCGAGAAGTTTGTCAACTTTCTCGTAATCGCCCTCTACAAATTTAGCCAGTAATCGGATTCGACTGGTCGAATCTGAAGCAATATTCGAGAGAAGCGATGACATTATTCCGAGCATATGAGCCACGTCCTCTGACGCAGGAAGTGTCGTTCTTTGTTTTCTGGTCTTAACGTAAAGCTGCTCAGCAGGCGCATAACTTACAGAGACTGAGAGTTACCTTGCCCATAAAAGCAGAAAAGAGTACCTTCAAACCCAAAGCTTCAATAAAAGCTTCACAAATGGCAGTGCTCGCAGCTCCAGACATGGCATAGTCCAAGGCCTTAATCGCGCGAGACTTGGGTTGCATTTTGTCCCTATTGGGCATTGTCAAGTGAAGTATAGAAATAGTTCAATTTGCGCACTTCATCATCAATATCATAAGATCGGGTCCCTCAGCCTCAAGAAACAATTTCTTGATCGGCACTTCTGAAAGCGTAGAGCAAAGTGTATCAAATAAATTTTCCATGTACTCGGTCTCATCTGCGTCTACAGGATCTCTTCGACGATATTGCTGAAGTGGTTGTTAGTCAAATATCAGTGTTTGTGGAAGTAGTCAATACCGAAAGCACTTTCAGGATGACTTCGACACCGTTATGCTTTCCGAGCTCCAACCTATTTGCGATATTGTTCTGAAGTAGAATAGATAACAGTTCCGCTGCATAGCCTCTGCTCTCGTCGTGATCTTTGGACTGGATGCGATTCAGTAGCCAAGTTACAATTTTTGTCTTTGAAACCAGTTCCGTGGCTAAGTCAGGGTTGAATCCAAGCAGGTTCTCAAAGATTCCTGTGGCAAAGGGAACTCAGTGTGATACCATAAATGAGATGATGACTCAAACCAAGAATGTGAAATGCGCCTTGCTTGTCTGCTTCTTCCTGTTCATTCAATCTTGATAGATTGTCTACGAGTAATTCCAATATCGAGTGATCCAGCTTGAAGAACCGATAGTCAGTTCATTGCCTTGGCTGCAGTGGTGGATATTACCAGTCCATCAACTAATGTTTTCATTGCCGCTGCAGTTTCCTCTGCTGCCTCTTCGTTTTCGTTCCCTGAGTCTTCATCAGTGAGTTCATGAATCAGCTCCACGACGTCGATAACAATGTCTACGTTCTCATGTGCGAGAAGTCCTATTAACTTTGCCAATGAACCTGAACGGATAACTTCTGCGTATGCCACCGATGGCGCTTGGGATAAGGGAAGGAGTGATTTGATTGCACTATCAAGGTCGGCTTCCGAGTCGATGAACCTGAAGTTCAGGTGAATCATCCCACTACCAGCTTAACCAGTTGCAATCCCTCACTTTGTGGGGTCGTCAGGATGTTTGGACCGTTGATCTTGATTTTTATCGACTGCTCGCTCCAGCCTTAGAAGCATCCTTCTGATTGTCGTTAATGACAGAGAGTCGGCCTGCACAGCGTCAATATCACGGTTCCAAAGCGTGTCTGCCTTTACTCACGTCTTCCTGGACACCCTCTGCAGAGGCTTTGTCAAAAATATTCAGAATCTCTTTTTGTTCTGCGGTCAGGCCACCTCCAAAAAAACGGCCTTCATCGTCTTCTTCGACAAAGTAATCAGCATCCCCTCCAGGCGCGAAGTCGCGCTCGGCCTCATCATCATCTACCTCTTCAATTGTCGCAGATTTGTATTTCTTCTGGGGCTGTCGAGATGAGAGTTCGTGTCCATTCTCTTGAGCCACAGCTTCCATCTTCATTCTCTTCAGCATGTCTGGCGTTGGCACATCTGGCATCTTCCTCTTGTTGCTGCCATAGGGTAATTGTGGTACCTTGCAATCTGCATAAATATAAGGCTCGGGCGACTGTGCTGCACTTTACTTTGAAAAGTTTGTCGATGTCCATACCATGAACTTGTGCAGGAACTGAAGCAAGCTCACGTGGGTTTAAGGAAAACAAGTCTCACGCGTAATCATAGCATTCTCGTAAAACAGTAATAAAACACACGTAGTAGCAGTAGTAGCAGCCTACCAGACCTAGCAGGCGAAAGAGCATATATGGCATTGCGTGCAATAAAAATGGGTCAAGGGCCATCCTTCAATTGTTTGAGCCAACATAAGGGTTTACGCTGTAAACCTTGATAACGGGTGGGCTTTTTCTCAGATCGGCCGTTATGATAACCTGAAAGGGGGTCACCGTCCGTCCACTTGCGATCTAATGCACACCACTCACAGGCACAGTCATCAGTTCCCGTATGTCTTGTATTTTATGACCAGCTGTTGTTACTCGTAAACTCTCAAACATGGGCTTCTCCTTGGCCAATGACAATAGTCGCTGCTTCGAAGTTTCTTTCGGCTCGTGCATTTCTTCCTCACGACCCAGAACAATTTCATCATCGCCGTCATCTTCTTCGAATAGAGCTTTCTCATCGTGAACAGGACGTGAGGCGACTTCCATCTTGAGTGCATGCTGCTCTGCATTCTGCTTGACTTTCTTGAGATGCTCATCGTCGCTGTTTTCTGCTAGCCAGGTTATAACATCACGGTTTGACCAATAAATCTGCAATGTATGTGTATGATCGTCATAAACATGATTCTATTGACCAAGGGATTAGTGACTGTAATTAGTCTGCATTGCAGAGACTGACATCGATAGGCATTTGATCCACGTGGACGCGCTTTTCTATGCCAAATTCGGGCACTATTACATCAAACGCCGCATCAAGCACATTTATAACCTTGGCTTGGCGAATTACAGGACCATAACGATGCGTGAGATCAGAGATGAGAATACAAAGAAAGAGGTGAGCCGATTGTTCTTGGGCAAGCATAGCTGAGTCGCGTTTACTAGATTGCGATATCAGATTTGTTCCACAGATGATTGTAAATCTCACATGTTACACTGCTGTGCCACCTTGGCTACGGCATCACGATCCATGGTGAACTTTGGATCTGCTGAAGTGATCTCAGAACGTGTGCGCACAACAGCCAGAATCTTTACCTCCTCCTTGAAGTACAGAATCAAGTTGACGGTGGATGATGATGTCGGCATATCGACGGATAGGTGACGTGAAATGAGTGTAGAGAGGAACGTTCAAAGCATAATGACCGTATTTGGCAATATCAACCATGCCCGCACAGAAATATTTGGCACGTTGCGTTGCCTTGAATGACAGCATTTCAAGCACCTTTCGAGCAGTTGGATCTGTAACAGCTTCGAAAGAGCGCATGAGTGCACCAGATGATGAAGTATCGATCTTATAACCGAGTCTCTGAGCACGTTCCACATATGTTCTCTAACACCCAGATGTCAGTCAGCGAATATACGGTGTAAGGCCAACGCACAATACGACGTTCCAAAGGAATGTCATGACGGCGCAATAGAGCTTGTTCTGGCAAGTACACGGCAATGTGTTGTGCCACCGCAATGTTTGTCAAGAGCATGAACTGTTGAAATGTAACTTTAGAATTGTTACAAAACTTGAATTGCGCCTGGTTCTCACTTCCTCAACCAAGGCATGAGCTTCCGTATGCTCAGACAGACCACAATCAACTGGAAGCCCGCTGTTGTCTAGTTCGAACTTCAATGATGACTTCTCGATGCTGAGAGCTCCATTTGCAAATCTTTGAACACGAAGCTTATTTGCAAGATCCGCGAGGTATTTGACATCAGATATAATATCCTCGAAGGAGTGATTTCCGGTGGTGATGATGTCGGCAGTGCCGCTTTCAAATATCATCTGTACGTCCGAATATGACAACTTCGCTGCCGAGCTAGCGATGCAGGTCAGTGATCGGAGAAGTATCAATCTTGAAATGTGAACTACCGTATCACGGTCTTGCCAAACCATTTCTTCAGTACCTTCGCCTCGTTGTTGAGTGTGAAGATGGCCGAAAACGCCAAACGGTCTTCGTCCGGAAGCAGACTGCAAAGTTGTTCACTCAAAGCTGGCGGCAACATGGGTACGGCACGTTGAACAAGATAAACACTGGTTGCCCTTTTCCTAGCATCCCTATCTATGGCTGTATTGGACTTGACGAAGTACGACACATCCGCAATATGGACTCCAAGTTCAAATGTTCCATCTTCATTGACTTTGATTGAAAGTGCATCATCAAGGTCCTTTGCGGTCTCTGGGTCGATAGTGAAGATTCGTTCATTTCGAAGATCTTTCCGAGCTTCCAATTCCCGCTCAGGAATTCTAAAATACCATTAGACAAAATCCGCACGACAAGAAGCTTAACCTCACATCCAAGGCATGGGAGGCAAACACTTCAATATATTCTCCGTGAATTCTTCTGTAGGAAAGTTACAGTCCTTGAGGAGCGCGCTCGTCTCAACTTCAACGTCACCAATGGGACCTAGTTCTTCGACAAGTGTTCCAAATGGATGGAGTGAGCTAATAGGCTGTAATTCATGATTCATCAAGCGTCAACCGGTAAACAAGAATTATACATACATGTCGCTTGATACATGCAACAAAGAGTTTGTTGGCATAAGCTTGCTCATTCTCAACAAAATCGGGGGGTGCTTGTTCCGTGGGGATAGCAATAAGTGGAACACGCTTATCCGTTGGTTTAAACCACACTATCTTGGGGCGCTCTGTGGGACGTTTAGATTCATCTGTCCTGTCACCTTCACGTTCCCGCCGCTCTGCCTCTTGTTTCTCCCTTGTGGCAGCTGCTGCCGGACGTAACAGAGCAAGGGTACCTGAAAATAACTGTCCAGGCATACGTTCAACGACTGCAACGACGTGGCCAGCAAACTGAGGTTTTACTTCGTCCGTTACCCTGTAATTGCAAACCTTAGTATCCCAGCTATTCAGTGAAAGAATAACCGACTCTTCATCTTCGAAAAGCGTCAAGCCTTGACCCTCAACCTCGACATCATCCTTCTTCTTATCATCTTTGCGACCAGCACCAGATTTCATGTCATATGCTGCATTCTCTTCCTTCTTTCTTTTTTTCTCTTCCTTCTCCTTCTTCGTGCTCCAGACCTCATCGACTTCGAGAAGTTCAACTGCAACTATGTCACCTTCGAGGGCTCGGTTACGATCCTTTGATCCGCAGATGTAAATATCCGCATCCAGGACTTCAGTTGCAACATAAGCATCAGATCTGTTACGTTTGTTGACGCGGAGGATGCCAACGACAAGTTTTCCAGCTGCCAGGAGTGGAGGCAAAGACGCTTGTGGAAGATATGGCGCAAAGAGTGACTTGCGCTGAGGTTGGCTAGACTGCTGCTGTATTTGAGACTGGAACTGCTGTTGCTGCTGTTGTATGAAGTTAATGCCACCTAAACCCAATCCCATCATATTAGCGGCCATCATATTGGGGAGCATGTTCGGAAGGCTGAAGGATGGCATCTTGTGGTGATGACCTCCAGCGGCAGCTCGGAACTGCTGTAAACTCTGTAACTGGGCCTGGGCCTGAGCCAAATCCGTGGCAAAATTATTGCCTTGCGCTCCAACACCCCCATCTGAATATGAATGTCAAGCAAAATACGGGTCTAAAACCCGAGGACTCACTCATGCGCCAAGTCGAATCAACACGGGAAACTTGTCTCGAATGTCCACCTAGCCCCACGGGAGGAATGAACCCATCGTCGAAACCATCTTGTGAACCATAAGTGTTTCCAAAAACCATAGTTTGGTTGTTGTTGGCCTTATTGACAACATTGACACTATGCCTTCGCCCATGACCACGAGGAATATCTTGCGGATGACCTAAACTGAGTGCTCCCAGACCCCCAAATGGTCCCATTGTGTTCTGTACAGCTCCAAAGGAAGCGCCTGCCCCTGGACTCATTGGGACCGTACTTTGGACACGTCTGTGAACATGTGGGCGGCTCGGGGCCAGCCCAGGTGTTTGGAACGATAATACCTGGTTAGAAGCAAGCTGTTGTTGATACAATGCTTGTTGTTGATGTTGAAGTGCTTCGATTTGATTTTGCAAGGCAATCTAATTGTCGAATTAAACTTTCAAACCATATTAGGAGACAATCATTTACTTGTTCGGCCATGATCCCCGTGATCTCTCCACCATCGCCCTTACTACTCGTCTGCTCTACTATGTTAGACCGGTAGTTCTGTTGCTGCTGAGGGAACTGGAAACCAACGTCTTCCTCGCTTATGGGCGGGACTACGTGGGACATCCCTTTGCGCGCTCCGAACATGAAATTGGGCGCCAATTGAGGTCGCCCAGTAGGACCTAGGGGCTCTGCTTGCTCTTGTTGAGCTAGCGCGGCAAAACGAGGCGCGACAAAGCTCTGCGACTGAGAACGCGGCTGATGAGTAGGATTATAGTATTGCTCGGGTATTTCCCCTTCTTCGAATGGACCATTATCCTCCACATCCTCGAGCATAGATCCCAGATTGGGAGAAAATGAATTGAAATTGCCGGATAAGCTGGGTGCACCCAACGAAGCAGCTTTCTTATGCTTAAAATCACCAACGGCAGTGGAAGGGAACGGCTGGGTGCCAACCTGGAAAGGATTGGATTGGGAAGGATTGACGTTGGTATTCGCCTGAGTCTGAACGGGCGACGCAGTTTTCAAGTCCGCTATCACACGCTGCAACGAGGAAAGAGCGTCACTTTCCTTCGTTTGTGTACTAACCGGAGCTGGCGAATTTGATGGTCTTGGAGCCTGGTCTTTCAAAGAGTTACCAGGCCTACCTTGCGATGTTGAGGGTTGCATCTTGCGATGGCTAACACTACGATTACCCCCATTCCTGCGTTGATCAGACTTCTTGTTGCTTTCAGCCGGCCTTTTAGACGCCGACTCCGAGCCTGAATCAACAGCAGCATTGTTCGCGAGCGGTTTCTTGTTGTTGGACCTCGAAGACGGCCTCGGAGGAGCTTGAGAAGAGGATCCAACTGGTGACTTGGAGCTCGCAGTGCCCTGTCCATTCTTCTTTGGACCACGGCCGGGAGTCGTAGTCGGTTTCTTTTCGTCTTTTTTGGTAGGAGGTATGGATTGTGGAGTAGATTCGTCGGTCATATCGTTCGTAATTTAAAACTACAAATTATGCAATTTTTTTGTGCTTTTGTGCTTTGTTGAGATTCGAGGCAGAGCTGGATGCAACATCAGACAGGTAGAGCGGCTGTGCAACAAAAACACGAACGACCGAGTTGGAGTATGGAACTGGTTGGCTTTGCCCTGTAGGGCGAGTGAGGACAACGAATGCGAGGTGGAGGTAAACAAGTGGTGGAGTGAAGGAAGGACAATTGACGATGGAATGTTTGCCTGGGCGCCTTCCCACGAACAAACACGACACTTGTTTTACGTGACATTACTCTACAAAAAAACAAAACCTCTACTAGAGTCTAGTGCAGCTTTTCTATGATAGCAGTCGTATATTCAACTGTCGTTGCTTTGCCGCCCAGGTCCCCTGTGATCGTCCTGCCATCTGCAATCGTCTACTTGTCTTCAGCACCAACTTGACTCGGAACGACAAAGAACTCACCGAAAGCGTGGCCTTTTCGATCTTGTCCGCATAGCCTTCTAATTTCATATGACTGTCACGCAAGTAATTATTAGGCGGGCCGCTCAAAACCCTAGATCGAAAACTTGTCTTACCGCAGCATCATCAGGGATGATAACAACAGTGCTGTGGGATTAGCAAGGCCTTTGCCTACGAAAAAGCATTAGACGATTGAGGTGATAAGATCTTATGACCGTACCTGCAATGTCGGGAGCTGAACCGTGAACTGCTTCGAAAATTGAAGCATCCTGTTGTCCTATCAATTACTCAAAACCAAACGTAATGACAGGAACGCACACGCCCAATATTTCCCGAAGGGGTTAAACCCAGTCCGCCGATGAGGCCAGCACACATGTCAGACAAAATGTCGCCGTATAGATTGGGCATGACCATAACGCGGTCAGAAAATGGCCGAGGATTGGAAACAATCTGAAAAACAGGTCACCAACACAATTCCTGTGGCAAACACTAACAGACCTGAAGACAGACGCGATCTAACAAATCCTCATCATACGCGACATCGGGGAACTCTTTAGATACTTCGCGACATGCCGACAAAAACATTCCATCAGACATTTTCCTAAAAATGCAATTAACGTTGCACAGGAAGCTTTGACTGGCTGGCACACATGATGTTCGCCTTGTGAACGGCGGTGACACGTTTTCTACCTGTTGACTGAGCATAATGAAACGCATAACGTGCAACTCGTTCAGAAGCGTCCCAAGTTATCAACTTGATTGACTGCACTACACCGTCCACAATCTACGCAAAGTGGTGTCAGACTCGTAGGTTCAAGCAAACATGCACGAACCTCATGTTCAATCCCAGAATACTCTCCTTCAGTATTCTCCCGAATAAGGACAGTATCGACATCGTCATACGGCGTTTTGAAGCCCTTGATAGATCTACAAGGTCGCACATTGGCAAAGAGGTTGAAGGTGCGCCGAAGAGTCAAATTCAGTGAAACATGGCCCTTCCCGACTATATGTTTTCGTGAAATTTAGAATGGATCAGATGATGTCAGGTGCATACTCGGTGTCGCAAGTGGTCCTGCACAAAGGGGATGAGCTAGAAGCATGCAGCGACGTATGAAGCACACCTTTCAGAGCTACCGTGTTCCTTTTGACGGATTGAATGGCGGCGTCTGGTATGACAGTTTTCCCGCCTTTTAGAACGGGAGTAACGCTAACCTCCTCCCATACAATGGGAACCTGTTTTCAACGTGAAGCGCAACTCAGCACTGCATACACAAACCATACCTTTGCCGCGTCATAAATATCTTTGATGGACTGGCTAATCTCGGGACCAATGCCTATTGTAATCGAGTCAGAATGATGAACGATGTTGCCTGCTAGACTAACCATCCCCAGGAATGAGGGTCACTGTATATTTGCCCTATTCATGCAATTAATAGCACATAATGGTCACAGATCAGGCACTTGCATTGGAACCCTTCTGGCCAGAGAAGGCTGCAGTCGGAGCAGCTGATGCGTAACGCCTGCCCACCTGAAAGGACGTGAGCATAGCATTGGAAGCTGAGGACATACGCACTATGGGCCTGGAAGTTTTCAGTGCCAAGCCAGTCAATGACCGAGCTAGCATTTTGACAAGGAAAAACAACGAGTGCGAAAGTCTTCGCGTTTCCTCCCGTCCAGACACGTGCTAACTGATCCGAACGGAGCGTACGTAGCGCTAAAGTTACAAGTCCAACAACTGTATGTAATGTGCAATGTCCTCGCAATAAAACCGCGCTCAGCGCTCAGCTGCTTAATAGACCGTGTAACTGTTGTCGGAATTGTTCAACCCGTTCGGCTTCTTCAGACTCAACGCCTGTCTCCAATGCCTGCATACTAATCAGCAGGGCACACCACTTATACAGGACTCGGCATACCGGCAGTCCACTATCAACCTTTCCTGCTTGACCAAGCTTGCCATCTGTGAGCTCGAAAAGCACCTTTTCTACCTCCTCGTCGGCCTCCGCTTCCAGCTCTTCATCTTCATCCATCTGCATTGTGTCCTCTAACATTTCCTCCATTACTCCAGCCTAGAGCAGCATTAAGGCGGATGCTATCCGGAAATCATGTCTACTACCTTTGTCATCTCCATACTCATTTGTCGCATCGTTTGACTTAATTGAGGAAGTCTAACGAGGGCATTGGAAAGCTTCATTATCTCCGTCGATTTCTGTAGTGAACCCGTCACTTTCGTCATTGCTTAGAATCGTATGAGAATCCATTGATCATCACATTTTTACAACAACTTCACTTACCAAGCTGATGCGACAGCTGCATGCCGATAGAACCTAATCGTGCCTTGCTCACAGATAACCTGTCCTTCTGCTTGGCGCTACGGACAACCTCTTTGGCAAGAATACGAGCAGATTTAACGTCCCCTTTGCTTGCAAGTTGCTTTACAGATTGACGAGCCTTCGTTGTCGCCATGTCGAGCTGTATGGTTCATCATATGTAACAGGTCATTGAGGCAGCAGTTTCGTCCAACCTGCCTCATCTCACGGTCAAGCTGACGAGACTCGGCACGTAACTTTGTTTGCCATGCTCTGACACGCTCCTCTGGGGTCGGCCCGTACAGGAAACGGTTGATGGACTGCATTGCATGCGATGAGCAAGTCACGAAAGTGGGTTGACGTAAATCAGATTACGTACAAACTCTCCATAATACATAGCTGCACAACATAGACTACGATACAAAGAGATGCTGGATATATTCAAAAGAAAAAGAAAGATGCATGTAATTCCTAGGGCGCCCTTTGAATTTGACTCACCAAAGCCTCCCAGTAATTCCAATCTTCCGACCCTGATGACAACCTTAGATCTGCTCCGTTCACGTTTAAGGCTTGCACCCATCCCGAGATGTCAGCCCCACTGGGGCCACCCCAGGACATGGCACCCGTGGAAGCATCAATGGGGGCATTACTAACTGTATTGCACCAATGATCGAGCAAAGACTGTGCGGTCGTATCGTCGTCTACAGTCCCTGGACTAGCGGTTGTTGTCGGAGATTGCGCATGCTCAGAACTATGGTGCAGCCTAGAGAGCGTTGGAGATTGGGTAGGATACGACAAGGTAGGTGAAGCCGTAAGGGCTAGAGAATTTGGCCTTTGAGGACTTGCCGTAGATATGTTCTGCTGCAGACCCAGTAAAAGCTGGGCTTGCTGTTCCGATGTCTGAGTAGTAACAGATCGGTGCAACTCCATGCTCTCAATTTGCGAGGCTTTTTGTTGCAAGAACTCGATTATTTTCAACTCCCTGCGAGTCGTTTTGTCCGTGTTTTGAGTATCTTGATGGTCTTTCATGAAACCATCAAGAATGGCATGCATGACAGCCGCATACTTTCCCTTCGGCTCGAGTATAAAATAGATGCCGCTGATCATGGCTGTTTGAAAATCACGGTAGGCATTGCTGAGAGAATTCCGAGCTTCTTTCGATATAACTTCACGGAACGCCTGCCGAATCTTAAAATCTTTCATTGCCGAGTCGAAACATGCTTGTCGTGACCGAGCATAACGGTCGGAATTCAGTCGTCGCAAGAAATATGGGCGATGCAAATTGATCCTCACGAACATGACTTCTGTCAGCAATAGATATCTGTGTACCGGTATGTATTTGAATGTTTCGTCCAGAGATTTGTCTGGGTTGAGTGTAAAATGTGGGGGGAGATTGCTGACGAAGCTGTGCAGCTCATCGTCAAGCGCAATTACTTCTGAATAATGGCTTTTCTCTCGCACGCGTTGGAAATGATGAACAATTCGGCCCATTATGGTTGCCAGTTGATGTCGAAGGATGACGAACGTCATAGGTGTCGGAGAAGATAGTGGCGGGTAGTCGCTATTGTGAGAGGCCGATGATACATCATCGATGTTGCATGGAGGTTGTGTTGAAGTATAATCATCCTGGATCGAATTCGGTCGGCCTAGTACAAGAGCGTAGGAACGGTCTGCATGGTACAAGTAAGACCTAGAGACGTTGATTGAGAATGGTAGGTTGGAAAAATAAGTGCGTTACCATATGCGTCTCCGATATTCTACCACAGATGGATCTAACTCCTGTACGACGCCATTAAAAATGGGCTGCCAAGCTGATGCGTAAGTTTTACCATTGTAGAGCCGTCACGATGTAAACCTAAGGCCTGCGCGGTCCGGACAGCAGCCCCAAGCTGACTCCAGCATTCAGTGATTCGTCGATCAAAGGTAAGGAATCTAGCACTCTGGAAAGCGTTATTAAAGGCTGCTTATGTCAAGAACAGGCACTCACCAAAAGTCGGGTAAGAACGATATCCAATGAATCTGGTTGTATAGCCGCGGCCATTAGAAGAGCTCTCCGAGCTGGGCATGATATAAATAAGTACAATGATATGGAGAAGCGCTATACTAACAAGACCAATAATACTGCAAGGAGGAATTCCTTATGTCAAGGGCATCGCGACCAGGAATGAGTCTCGCAGAGATAGCAAGAGTCACAAATAGCAATGGTAAAAATCGCACTTGGCTTGAAGTTGTCAACAGGAGTCCATCCCGGACATCAGTGTAGAGAGACATGTAGGCCGCACGAAAATCTGGCTCGGAGATGGGATATCGTGTCCAGTTGCTATTCAAAAGAATGAATAAAACAATTTGAATAATAGGTGTTTTACGTACATGGTGCTGAAATAGAAGTTGACGAGAACATCGCATATCCTGGGAGGAGGTAATTCTTGCAGTAGTTCTGCGATCTTCTGTGGTGAGAAACCTGATTCCCGAAGCATAGTGTGGAAATTATCGACTGTAGATGACTCTGTGTCATTTTCAACTGCTTCTAGACCAGGACTCCCGAAGTGTTGCGCATTAGAAGTTTGCGCCAGATCAAAATTATTGGTGTCATGATTATGTCCGGGCATCCGAGGACTATCTTTCTGCTTTGAATCAGAGGGCAAGGGCCCTGTCACGCATTTCAGCTTGAATCCACGCATTCAGAACAGCATCCATTGGATAGAAATACGTGTCATACTTGTTCAAGGACGGAACCAGGTGCAACGCTTCCTGAAACGCTATTGCCGTACCATTTCCCACTCTGTAAAGTCCCTCCCATAGGATCATGGTCTTCGGTAATGGATCCATTGTCATCATCCCCAATGGACGGGGAGCTTTTCCTGTCAATAGCAGCTTGTAGACCCATTGAAGATGGTATTGACGAATTGGACGACCAATGGTGGGGCAACGCAGTTTGTATGATGTGCTCCAGCCTTGTTATTCGGGCATTCAGGTCTTGGTCGGCCTTTCCTGGGGTGTATGGTTTACATAGATCAGGTACCTTACGAGTTATGCACTGCAGCAAGTCAGGCGGCAGAGGGTAGGGTAAGCGAAATACTGACATGGGAGCAGGGTATCTGTCTATCACACTAGAAGAGAATGAGTGAGGGAGGTTGGCTTTCACAAAAAAACGTACTTTCTGTTTTCTACGATGGCATTCCCCGCATGAGAAGCTGGATTACGATTAGATTGGGCACGCAAAACGTTCAATTTTGGTCATACCTGACACGAGTCCGCTGCTTCTTTGCAGCCGAGGTATTGGCTTCATCATCTTCTGACTTCCTCCGCTTGAACGGCGACAGATTCGGTGAAGTTTGGGTTGAGGCCTTGACCATCACAAAGAGTGCAGAACTGCTACTGACTCGACGCTACGTCCACATACACAAATAAATCTCACAATGGAAGAACCATCTTGGAAAAAGATCAAGCTCTCTCTCGAGAGGCCGTACAAGGACGACAATGGCGATCCTATCCCCGTTCTTTATGACATCACGGATGGCCAATACATCTATGAACCGTACGTAGCCGGAAGTTGCCTTGAAACGCCTCGATTCACCTCTCCTCCAGTAAAGAAACACTGACACAACAACTGGGCGAGAAGCTGCGCCGCATTTTCATTGAACGAGGTGCTGACTTCTTTGAGAAGGGAAAGGGCCGTTCATCCGGTAAAGCCGGTATTCTGACTCAAGATGCGGATGTCGATCATACGATGCAGGAGGAGGCTAATGAGAAGACAGTAGCGGCGACGATGACTACAGAAGATCTCTTGAAAATGCGAATGGAAATCTTGCCCCATCTATAGTGAGCTCGGAGGCTTGTGGTATGGAGCAATATTAATCCAGCCAGTATTGCACTTGGGGAAATGTCGCATGCCAGAGACCTTCTATTGTCATTATTGGCGATAAAAAACCCATCGGACTTCCCAGTGCCCAGCAGTACTGCTACTGAATTGACGCCGTCTTCTCAACTTTCTGCTACCGTCGTCAATAAGCCACCCTCAATTACATCTGTACAGGCATTCAATGCTCAGTTGACAATTGGGGGCAAAGACGAAGCGCTCAGGAAAGCAGCTGATGTATTCAAATCTGCTGCAGATAACATGGAAAGGGCGAGACAAAGAGGAGAAAAATATTGGTTGGATGCGTTGAAGATCAGACGGGCTAATTGGAGGCTAGTCCCTGCACCATTGCCTCTGGGATCAAGTACGGGGAAGGGCACCGACAAGACGGCCAAGGACTTCCTTATTGTTTTTGGCTTGGAAGAGTGTACGTTTTCATCGGCTAGAGTATAAATGGAGAAGATCTAATCTTGGTGCAGCTCCAGCCTTCTTTCGTCGTCAAGCTATTGCGCATATGCCTACAAACATGGAAGAATCTGACGATCTCATCTTTCCGCATCGTCAGCAGACTCGATTGCGCATCTCAATCATTTCTACGGATGGCAGTCACTTTGAATACCAATCATCAGCCCTTGTGGACAGAAGCGACCTAGATACCGCCCTCCATAGTGCTCAACAGGAGATCATAGAGCAAGAAATATTTTCTTTGCTTGTTAAAGAAGCGGCCAATCTTCCGACTGCATCGGCTAGGGTATCCGAAAGGGCAATATTTATAGATGCAGCACCGGGAATGGAGCTGCAGTTCGAACTCGTGCGGCGCAGAATTCTAAACAATTGACTGTCCTGATTTCTGTCGTAGGTTAATTCCAACAATGAAAAGACACAGCAAGAAACAAGCAATGCCGATAATATATGTAACCTAATTTACCACGGACTACATGTCTTGCTCCTTCGGCAACATGGCTTTCTCAAGATGCAGAGACTGAGGCCGGACCGTGAAAGCGTCTCGGCTGATCGTTCTCGCGTGCCTCCCATGCTACAGCCCGTAATTGATCTGCTTCAATATCAGGTATTTTGCAGACGGATCAAGAAGGAACTCGATAAGGTTGTACAGTCACTGGCAGCTGTTGGTATTGGCGCCTCGCTGCGTTTCACTCCCGTCGAGGAAACCGGTCAAGATCTGTTGGATTGCGTAGATAAGGGCGAAAGTAGACTTATGAGCGGAGAGGCGCTCGTTCGCATCGACAATCGGTATGAAAGCAGAGTGATGCCACTTACCGTATCCGCCTGACTCTTTATTCTAGCTACGGCATACGATTGTCTTTCGAGGCACCATCTTCATTGACGGCGCATTTATCTCAAGCAACTATAACAATAACCTCTATACCTCAGCTTTGTCAACTGCTGTCGGATGAGGTCGGGACCTGTTTGCTTCAAAGAATTTGTGATATCGGAAAGAGTTGCAGTGAAAGAGTGGGGGGAACATGGTTTGTGGACCTGGATAGATGTATAGGAAGATGGGATGGATGTGTCTTGTAAGTTGCATGCATCCATTACTGACTGATATTCAAGTCATCCGATTCAAGGAACTTTCGCATTCAGTACGGGAATGATTTTGCGATCGATTGTATGGCATTCCGGTTGGACGATGTGACAGGTCGTCATGGACGAACCCTATCCTATTCAACGCACGATGGGCATGTCTCTCTGCTTGAATGGATATGCGGAATAATCCAAGCAGCTTGCGAAAGCAGACGATGACGAAATTCACGAAGCCATTGATATCAAGAAAATACATCTGTACCAGGATGTAACGGATACAGATGCAACAGAGATATTGTACGAAGAACGTGTGCAGATGCAAAGCTCTACTCTTCGTCTTCTTCTTCTTCCGCTCCACCGCTGGCTTTGAATTTCTCGATTTTAGCAGCAATCTTTTTCCTCCGCTCCTCCAACGTGAGCCTGTGCACCTTGTGTTTGAGACTCTCCGCTTTCCAGTCTTTTGTTTTTTCCGTGGGTTTGAAGGTAGGGTCTTCCCGGATTGCAGCATGAGCACTTGTATACATATTTTCAATGTCATCCGACCCAATTCCGTCGTCTAGATAAGTCGAGAATTGCTTCTTGAATCTGGTTGGGTCGAAATCAGGATATACAATGACGCAAGAAGATGAAGTTTATACCTTTCCTCGTCTTCCTCCTCCAAGCTTTGCATGTATTCAGCTACGTGGCCACCGAAGATATACTTCTTGAGCACTTCGGCGTCGAGCCGTTTGTTTTCTGGGTCATATCCAGGGAAACGCTTCTCCGAATGGGGGATGAATATGCCACCATCGCTTGCGCCTTTCATCGCGCCGAATATGCGGGCGCCAGTAGCAGTGCGCTTGAGACCAACGTCAAGATAACACTTGAAAGGCCTGGGCGCGTCTTCGTCGTCAAGTGGTTGTGTGAGAGCGAGAGTGCCGTCGGGTTTTGTGACACCTTGGTACTTGTCTGCAAGGCCAAGCTTTGTCAAAGCACGGCGGGCGCAGAGCAAGCCAGTCGCGTAAGCTTTATCGCGTCAGTATATAGCTAGCTGTATCAAGAACGTACATACCAGCTGCCCAGTTGGTCAGGCCATGCTTGATACCATATCGTGGCAACTCATGGGACCGAGCTGCAGTTAGTACGAAATCGCCTTGTAGGCGCGCATATACGATCTGTACAATGATGTCACGGTTTGTGATGCGGACGACGAGGCGATATTTGGGAGCGTTGCTGCATACAATGATTTTCAAGACAGTTGAATGTTCATTTACTGGAACACGTACTATTTGTTTTTAGCTTGGGTTACCAACCGTTTACGCGCGTAGTCTGCAACAAAGCTCAGATCGTCGTTCAATCAACATCTTAGGCACATACAATCTGTCTTTCCCTCCCTCCGTCGGCGGTATTTAACTTGAAATCGTGAAAAGTAAGCGTCAGATTTAATTTTTTTGACAAACGGCATCTGAAATACGGATCAGCAACTGGATCGACATCCAATGTACAAGTTCTGCATCCATCCCTCCATCCCATTCATCGTCTTTTCCAGACACCCGATTACACGGTGATGGTACGAAGGAACAACAAGGCAGAACAGAAGAAGCGAGGTAGACTTGCCTTGAGGAGGGCGTCGAGGAGCGACGAACAGAGGGATGTGTAGTGGCAGATCCTAATTAGAAAGTATTTCACACGTAGATGTGCACAGCCACAACCCAGCAAGCATTTGCCATCGACCCTCATGGCAGACCCATACTCAAGCCAGCAATACCAACAATATATCCAGCAACAAAGTACATATGATATAAATCCATATTACAGACCTTATCAAGGCCCATCTTTTCCTCTTCCTGGTGCAACATCGTCTCACAGTGCGCCCGTACCGGCCAATGCCTATGAGTACGACGTCGGCATTCTCGCTCAGCAAAGTGCCTATGTTCCGGGCGCAATGGGAGATAAGCGTGGTGCGGGCGGAAAGCTCGCTAAAGGTGGGAAAAGGCTGACTGTACTGCGAAAGGGCGCAGGAAAGGTTTGGGAGGACCAAACGTTGCTAGAGTGGAATCCAGGTGCGTTAGCCCGTAGCTCCTCTGACTGTCCCGGTCTGACTCCTGCCCAGCGTGGTTCCGGCTCTTTGTGGGAGACTTGAGTAATGACGTATCCGACGATATTTTAGCCAACGCTTTCAGCCAGTATAGTTCATTCCAGAAAGCACGGGTCAAGCGCGATAGACTCAGTGGCAAGGTTAGTTCATTGAAACAAAGTGGTGATCTCAGCTTGTCAATGGGCTTAGGCGAAATATGGCTTTGTGGCCTTTTCTGATCCCGAAGACTTTCTGAAAGCTTGGAAGGAGATGGATGGTACGTCATCCAAGCATCACCTGAGCATGTTGCTCATCTCTACCAGGGAAATATGTTGGCAATCGGCCAGTGAAATTAAAGAAAGCGGACAGCACGGCAATTAGACCCGTCGAAATCGGACCTAGGAAGGCTAAGATGCTGGACCAGGAGTTGAAGAAGAACAGGCGTAAGCCATACTGAATGTGTCGAGGGACGTGGCGTATTCGTCAAGGCAAGTACAATAGAGTATAAGAATTAGTAATTATTACGTCTGATGATGTTCGCGATAAGAGATGGTTCACTACAGAACTAGAGGATACAACAACATGGCTAGTGAGTGAGGAAACCAATAAAAGACTCTCTGACTATGGTGTGATTGCATACAGAAAGAATGACAGGGAGCAAAACTTGGAGACAACGTTTCATATCCAACCTGCTGGATATGGACGAGGTGGACTACACCGTCCGCCAGCGGACCCGCCGCGAGAACCTGTCCGAGATTCCGGAGTG
>MIPV01007316.1:0-21874 GCA_001983365.1 Amanita bisporigera | reverse complement strand
ACAAACTATCCCTGATTATGTCTGCAGGCATGGGCTACAAGAGACTTGGAGCTTTTGTGCATAATGGCGAAATGATCAACTGGTTGTATAATGCTGTGATGGGATGGAGATGGTATGTCAATGCTGAGGAACCAGAAGTCATTGAGGTTGGAGAACCACTCGGTACTACACCAGTGGATGTTGCAGGCTGAAACAATGCGATTGAACGGCTAGAACAAGACTGGCAGGACACAACCAATGCCATGGCGGCTGTAATATTGGACGTAATTAACGAATGGAGACAAGTCAATCCAAGACCCAAGCCAACACCTCTCACAAAGGCCGAGATGCCAGATTATTACCAGGGAGACCCTAGATACAACAATTCATGATGTCGCCAAATGCAAACCTATTTTGGTCTAGCCAGGGAAACACAGTTCAACCAACAAGTCTCACCATGCCTCGATCAAATCAAGGGCAGGGAAAAAAACCAAGCAGGGGATTGGGCAAGTGTAAAGCTTCGACAATGGCAGGAGGCCCAAGAGGAATATGATGAGGCAGCCTGCACCGACACAGCATGGGCTGGAAATCTGACATATGAAGAACTCAACAATGGTAGTTATGTGGGAAGCATGGTGGTGTGATGGCCATTAACTCATAAGTTTCCATTTATGGGGAGGAAGAAATGCACAATTTCTTCATGTCCACAGAAACCCAGGAAGAGGCAATGGCAGCACTAATCGCCCTGAAACAGGGGGATTCCTTAGTCGAGGACTACATCATCCAGTTCAATGCACAGGCACCTTTATTGGGATGGGATGGCAAGGCACTCATCGATCTGTTCAAAGATCACATCAATCTGGCCCTATGGTGTGAATTGATCCAGCATGGCAACTTACTGGATAATGCAACCTATGGGGGATGATCAGGACTTAACATGTACAAGGAAAAAACGACCAACAAGTATCCCAAACCCGCAATGTACAAACCGGTGACAACAGATCCTGATGCAATGGATGTAGATGCAATGAAACACAAAGAGCGTGTTTGCTACAATTGCGGAAAAACAGGTCACTTCAAGGCAGATTGTAAGGAACCGAAGAAATACATGTGCACCAAGAAAGGAAAAGGGCACATGAGAAAAGTGCGGATAGAGGAGCTCACAGAGGAGCAATGGGAGGAAATGGGGAAGGCAAAGGGTTTTGGCAGAAGCCAGTAGGAGCATGCTCAGCACTACTGGCTCAAAAGATTTCTTACTCAGACAAGGACTCTTGTATAGTATTACCAGAATTATTATATGAGTGCAGGTCACAAATCCACCAAGTGAGAAATTTGAGCATCAGCACAAAACCAAGACCAAGAACCTGGCCACCAGAATGGGTGTTAAGACAAATCTGGCAACAGGACAAAATGACAGCAGCACAGTGCCTGAGGGAGTGGGTCCACAATAAACAAATTAAGGAAGTGACAGAAGAACTTGTAGACCAACTGAACAAATTATCAGAATTCAACACATTGTGGAATTTGACGCATTTAAGGAGTCAGATGGTCAAAGCCACGGGTAAACAGGAAATGAACCTCAAGGCAATAATTACCACCATGGACACAGGAGACAACATAGAGGTCCAAGCATTACTGGACTCTGGCTGTACAGGCACATGTGTTAATGATGAATTTGTGGAGTGACACAAATTGAATAAACGGAAAATGTTAAGGCTGATGCCAGTCTATAATGTGGATGGGACCCGCAATGCTATGGGTAGCCTAGAATACATGATGCAATTTAAGTTACAAATAGGCAATCATGAGGAAGTCATTGAGTGTGGAGTGGCAAGTCTAGGCAAAACAGATTTGTTCATCGGATATGATTGGTTGCAAAGGCACAATCTGGTGATCGACTGGAGGTGCCAACAAGTGATGTTCAGCTGATGCCCAGGGACATGCTGGAATAGGTCCGAGGTTAACGAACCAGAAGAGGAAATAGATCCTATGTGTTATGACCTAACGATTTTTCTATATTTTTCTCTATTTTATCTGAAGGCCTATGGATGAGATATCACATATGGAAGGAGGCTCACACCCCTATGTTAGGATGGTCTAGGGTTATGTCAGCAAGGTGGCTGTATGGGAATACCGATTAGATCAAGAGATATGGATGACGGTTAAGTCACATCTTCTCATGGGGGCTGGGTCAGTCTGGGTTGAGGGTCTGGGTTTGTTGCTGCGTGTACACAGTCATGGGGCTGTGTAGTCTGTGCGCACGGACCAACACTCATATGTATAAAAGGTGGTGCATCTGTAGGTAGGAGTCCTTAAGCCTCTAGATAGTTTGCTCTACCACAGCTTACTGTTCTATTGTGTTGCAATCTACTCTTTTTTCTCACTCTTCCCAGAGGTTCTTGGGTTGTGGTTAGGTCTGTCCTAACACTATGGAACCATTGGAGGAAGGCGAAAAACTACTAGCGGTGCACATTGGCAAACCAGAACTAAGGATACGATTGGTAGCAACAGATATCGCAGCCAGGGAGGCAGCAACTGCTACAAAGTGATCTCTAGAAGATGTAGTACTGAAACACTATCTAGGACATAGGAAAGTGTTCGAAAAGGAGACCTTTGACAAACTACCACCACAGTGGCCCTGGGATCATGCGATTGAATTAATACCTGGATCCAAACCAGTAGATTGTAAAATTCATCCGTTAAACCAGGATGAACAGGCACAGTTAGATGAATTTCTAAAAGAAAACCTGGATATGGGATGCATTCAACCGAGCAAATCACCCATGGCATCACCATTTTTCTTTGTAAAGAAAAAGGATGGAAAACTCAGACCAGTACAGGACTACAGGCAGTTGAACAAAATGACCATCAAGAACCGGTACCCCCCTGCCTCTGATCAGAGAATTGGTGGACAAATTATTGAAGGCTAAAGTGTTTTCCAAAATGGATATCTGATGGGGTATAACAACGTCTGGATCAAGGACGGTGATGAATGGAAGGCCACTTTCCATACAAATAGGGGCTTATTCAAACCACTGGTTATGTTTTTCGGTCTTACAAACTTGCCAGCGACCTTCCAGACAATGATGAACAACATATTCCAGCAAGAGATCATGGAAGGATGGGTCATTATCTACATGGATGACATACTGGTTTTCTCAATGTCACAAGATGAACACACCAAACATGTAAACTGGATATTGGCAAAGTTGGAAAATCATAAGTTGTTGCTGAAACCAGAAAAGTGTTGGTTCAATCAACCACAAATAGACTTTTTGGGTTTGGTCATCAGTCGGGATTCCATTCGAATGGAACCAGGGAAGGTTAAAGCATTGGCTGAATGGCTGGAACCTACATGCAAATGAGAACTTCAACAATTCCTGGGTTTTATCAACTTCTATCAATGATTTGTGAAAGGATTTGCAAAAGTTGCGAAGCCACTAACTAAGTTAATGGGCAAGATTGACTGGTTGTGGATGGAATTGCAGTCTCAGGCTTTTCAGGGACTGAAAGAGCTTGTGGCAAGGGAGGTTGTCCTTAGAATTCCTGATGATGAAGGACAATTTCAAGTAGAAGTTGATGCGTCAGACTTTGCAATAGGCGGAATACTGTCACAAATCAGAAAAGATGGGCTATGGTGGCCAGTTGTGTTTATTTCCAAGGCTCTTAATGATGCAGAGCGAAATTATGAGATTTACGACAAGGAAATGTTGGCAGTTATGCACGCATTTTACGAATGGTCTCATTATCTCAAAGGGGCTAAGGAAACAGTTGAGGTCTTGACAGATCATCAAAACCTAACATACTTCCAAAAACCACAGAACCTTAACCATCAGCAGGCAAGATGGGTAACTGATTTGCAAGACTACAACTTCATTATCAAGCACAGGTCAGGAAAGTCGAATTCAAAAGCCGATCTACTATCCAGGAGAGCTGGTCATGAAAATGGACAGAACGACAATGAGGGTGTTATACTCCTAAAAGAACACCTGTTCATCTGGCTGTACAATGATGATCGCGCAATAGAGGACATAATTGAGGATATCCGAAAAATACCTAAACGGCAGTGGGAAACACAGGTGCAGCAGGGAATTGCATGGCAGGACAACAACTTCAAGGTCTTTAATGTGCAAGGACATTGAACGATATATTCCCAGGTGCAAAACATGTCAAAAGGCAAAACCGGATCGGCAACCTCGAGCGGCACCGTTAGTACCAAATGAAGTACCATCGGAACGCTGGGAAGTTGTGTCAGTTGACTTGATGGGACCATTACCAGAATCCAAGGGTAATGACATGATCATGGTCATGGTAGATTGCTTCATGAAGAAGTTGTATTTCCTTCCAACAACGTCATCAGTGACATCACAAGGGGTGGTGATTCTATTTAGGGACAATGTATTCAGGGAACATGTTCTGCCACATAAGGTCATAAGTGATCGAGGACTGCAGTTCGCATCAAAGTTCATGGATGATCTGTATGGCATGATGGGCATCAAGGCCAATCAATCGATGGCATATCACCTGCAAACTGATGGGCAAACGGAGTGTGTCAATCAGGAGGTCAAGGAATTCCTGACAATGTTCGTAAACCACCAACAAGATAACTGGAGCGATTGGCTGGCCATGGCACAATTTTGTCATAACGATTGGGTTCATTCAGCAACAGGTTATTTGCCATTTTTCATGAATTATGGAAGACACCCGAACAAAGGACTGAACCCACTGTATCACCCGAAGGTAGTGGCTGTGGAAGATGTTGCCAGGGAAGTCAAAGATGTGCATGCCAAGGCTAAGCAGGCACTGGAAAAAGCCACAGATGTGATGAAAAAGTGGTACGATCAAAATTGACAGACAGCATGGCAGTACAAGCCCAGGACAAGGTCTACCTCAGTACAGAGAATTTATCAGTCATACGGGCTACCAAGAAGTTCGATGGCAAATTCGTAGGACCCTTGGAAATTGTCAAGAAGGTGGGCGAATCGGCATATCAGCTAAAGATTCCGGCGTCATGGAAAATCTATAACATATTCAACAAGGTTCTACTTAAACCCTACCATGAACCCACCTTTCCTGGTCAAAAGGAGAAGGCAGCACAGCGAAAAGAGTTACAGATGGTAGAGGAATCTCAAGACAATGAATATGAAGTAGAAGAAGTGGTTGACAGCCAAGTCAGTGGACGTGCCAGTGGATGCCTTGAATATTTGGTTAAATGGAAGAATTATCCAGTCAAGGAATCCACATGGGAACCAGTGGAGAACCTAACCAATGCCAAGAAGGAGGTGCAAAAATTCCACAAGGCAAATCCAGGGGCTCCCTGACAAGTAGTCAATGCCCGTGAACTTCACTATCAAAAATGGCAGAATCACATGCAGGTACTGGTGCCCAAATGCTTGTTTGGATGGGAAGACGGAAAATTCGAGCACAATTACCTTGAATGCCTAGAAAGAAACTGGTGCAGGTGGAAAGGGGACTGAAAAGATATTTATGCCGAGGAAGATATGGCTGGCACATTTCAGAGGCTACTGAACAACTCGATTTCTCAGGATGCAAAGTCTTAAGGGGAAGGTCATGTTATGACCTAATGATTTTTCTCTATTTTTCTCTATTTTATCTGAAGGCCTATTGACGAGATATCACTTATGGAAGGAGGCTCGCACCCCTATGTTAGAATGGTCTAGGGTTATGTCAGCAAGGTGGCTGTACAGGAATACCAATTAGATCAAGAGATATGGATGACAGTCAAGTCACATCTTCTCATGGGGGCTGGGTGAGTCTGGGTTGAAGGTCTGGGTTCGTTGCTGTGCATACATGGTCATGGGGCTGCGTAGTCTGTGTGCACGGACCAACACTCATATGTATATAAGGTGGTGTGTCTGTGTCTGTAGGTAGTAGTCCTTAAGACTCTAGATAGTTTGCTCTTACCTAGCTTACTGTTCTATTGTGTCAATAAACTCCCTTCTCTACCTCTTCTCTGTGAGTGTTTTGGGTTGTGTAAGGCTTGTCCTAACACAACAAGGGTGACAATGGCAAAGCAAGGGTCTCAAGCAGGCTCAAGAATGCAAAACTAGGCTCATCTCAATATGAGGCTGGCTGGGGATGCTCAAGGGGGGCTAGGGATGCAAGGGGGACACAAGAGAAGCGAAGGGACGGTGCCTAGAATGAGACTCTGAGGGGGAAACAACTGGGGGGGGCTATCATCTGTTATCTAAGATACAGGGGGTCTTCCTATATATCAGAAAAGCAAAATGGAATGATGGGAATGGATGAAACAAGGGGCTAGACAAGATATCAAAATGGAACAAAAATAGAACTGAAACAAATGATCAAGTCAAGTGAAACATATGCTGTGCAATCATATGACAATGCTTCTGGCATGGAAACTGGGCCTCTGGAACGTTCTAGACTGTGTCTGCAGTCTCTAGGGAGCTGAGGGACCAATAGGCGACAAATGGGGAGCTCTGGATGACAAAACAAGGCCAAAATGAGGGGGTCGAAGGGCTATACAAGCAAAAGCACTGAGTGCTCAGACATGCTCTGGGTCTGGGGAGTACTCTTCCATGGAACAATGAATGTCGCAAAGCTGTTCGAAGGTGGGACTGGCTGTTCTGGGCTTGTACAAGGTGCTTCGAAGGGCTCAATGGTCTTGGTTGACTTCAGTTGACTTTGATTGACTTCAGACAACTTTGGTACTGCTCGAAAAGTCTCATATTGCTTGTGTTGCAGCCCAGGCACATAGCTAGCATATCAGCACAGCAACGGAACCCAGACTCCTGCTCTAGACTGCTCCAGCCCCTATGAGTCAATATGACTCAACCATCATCCATATCTCTTGATCTGATCAGTGTTCCTGTACAGCCACCTTGCTGACATAACCCTAGACTGTCCTAACATAGGGGTGTGAGCCTCCTTCCATAAGTATTGATGTGTCCATAGCTCCTTGAATAAAATAGAGAAAAATCCAGAAAAATCGTTAGGTCATAACATGACCTCTCCCTTAAGACTTTGTGTCCCGAGAAGTTGAGTCATTCAGTAGCCTCTGAAACATTCCAGCTGTATCTTCCTCAGCATAAATATCCTTTCGATCCCCTTTCCATCAGCGCCAGTTCCTTTCTAGCCGTTTGAGGTAATCGCATTCAAACTTTCCGTCTTCCCATCCAAACAACCATTTGGGAGCCTGTACCTGTGTGTGGTTCTGCCATTTTTGGTAGTGAAGTTCATGAGCATTAACTACTCATTGGGGAGCGCCCGGATTCGCCTTGCGGAATTTTTGTACCTCCTTCTTGGTGTTTGTCAAGTTTTCCGCTGGTTCCCATGTGGATTCCTCAACCAGGTAATTTTTCCACTTGACCAAGTATTCAAGGCATCTGCCAGCGTGTCCACTGACTCGGCTATCAACAACTTCCTCTACCTCGTATTTGTCATCCTGAGATTCCTCTACCATTTGTAGCTCTTTTCACTGTACTGCCATTTCCCTTTGACCAGGAAAGGTGGGTTCATGATAGGGTTTGAGTAAAACCTCGTTGAATATGTTATAGATTTTCCATGATGCCAGTATTTTCAGTTGGTACGCCGATTCGCCCACCTTCTTGATGATCTCCAATGGTCCCACAAATTTACTGTTGAACTTCTTGGTAGCTCATATGACTGGTAAATTTTCCATACTGAGGTAAACCTTGTCTCCAGGTTTGTACTGTTGTGCTGCTTGTTGGTTCTGATTGTACCACTTCTTCATCACATCCATGGCTTTATCCAGGGCCTGTTTAGCTTTTGTGTGTATGTCCTCAACTTCCTTGGCAAGATATTCTATGGCCACTACTTTTGGGTGGTAGAGTGGATTTAGCCCCTTATTCGGGTGTCTTCCATAGTTCATGAAGAAAGGTGAATAGCCTGTCGCTGAATGAACTCGATCATTATGGCAAAATTGTGCTATTGCCAGCCAATCACTCCAATTGTCTTGTTGGTGGTTTATGAACATTGTCAGGAATTCTTTAACCTCCTGATTGACACACTCCGTTTGACCATCAGTTTGTGGGTGATATGCCATTGATCGATTGGCTTTGATGCCCATCATGCCATATAGATCATCCATAAATTTTGATGCGAACTGTGGTCCTCGATCACTGATGACCTTGCGCAGCAACCCATGTTCCCTAAATACATTGTCCCTGAACAAGACTGCCACCCCCTGTGACGTTATCGATGATGTTGTTGGCAGGAAATATGACTTCTTTGTGAAGCGATCCACTACAACCATGATCATATCATTGCCCTTAGATTCCAGTAATGGTCCCATCAGATCGACCAACACCACCTCCCATGGTTCTGATGGTACTTCATTCAGTACTAATGGTGCCGCTCGCAGTTGCCGATCCGGCTTGGCCCTTTGACATGTTTCACACCCAGGAATATACCATTCAATGTCCTTGTGCATGTTGGGCCACCAGAAGTTTCGCGTTAGGTTTTCCAATGTCTTTGCTATGCCTGAGTGCCCCCACGAGTGATGAATTTGAATGAGGTTTTCCCTGAGCCGGATGTGTACTGGTACATATACCCTTCCCTTCCACTCCACTAGTCCATTAGAGACCTTGAAGTTTTCATCCTGTTGTGCAATTCCCTGTTGCACCTGTGTTTCCCATTGCCACTTAGGAATTTTCCGGATGTCTTCAATAATGTCCTCTATCACTCGATCATCATCATATAATTGAATGAACAGGCATTCTTTTAGGAGTATAATGCCCTCATTGTCGTTTTGTCCTCGTTCATGACCAGCTCTCCTAGACAGTAAATTGGCTTTTGAATTTGACTTCCCTGATCAATGCTTAATGACAAAGTTGTAATCCTGCAGGTCCATTACCCATCACGCCTGATGTCTGTTAAGGTTTTGTGGTTTTCGGAAGTATGTCAGGTTCTGATGATCCGTCAAGACCTCGACCGTTTCCTTGGCTCCCTTAAGATAGTGAGACCATTCATAAAATGCATGCATGACTGCTAACATTTCCTTATCATAGATCTCATAGTTTTGTTCCGCGTCATTCAAGGCTTTGGAAATGAATGCTACTGGCCGCCATAGTCCATCCTTTCCAACTTGTGACAGAATTCCACCAATTGCAAAATCCGACACGTTGACTTCTACTTGGAATTGTCCTTCGTCATCTGGAATTTTGAGAATCACCTCCCTTGCCACAAGCTCTTTCAGTCCCTGAAAAGCCTGAGATTGCAATTCCATCCACAACCAGTCAACCTTGCCTGTCAGCTTAGTCAACAGCTTTGCGACTTTGGCAAATCCTTCCACAAAATGTCTGTAGAAATTGATAAATCCCAAAAATTGTTGGAGTTCCTGCTTGCACGTAGGTTCCAGCCATTCAGCCAATGCTTTAACCTTCCCTGGCTCCATTTGGATTGAATCCCAACTAATGACCAAACCCAAAAAATCTATTGGTGGTTGATCAAACCAACACTTTTCCAGTTTTAGTGACAGCTTATGGTTCTCCAGCTTAGCCAATATCCGATTCACATGTTTGGTGTGTTCTTCTTGTGATGTTGAGAAGACCAAAATATCGTCCATGTAGATAACCACCCATCCCTCCACGATTTCTTGTCAGAATATGTCATTCATCATCATCTGGAAGGTTGCCGGTGAGTTTGTAAGGCCAAAGAACATAACCAGTGGTTCAAATAATCCCCTATTTGTACGGAAAGTGGCTTTCCATTCATTGCCTTCTTTAATCCAGATGTTATTGTATCCCCATTGGATGTCCATTTTGGAGAAGACTTTGGCTTTGGAAAGTTTATCCACCAATTCCCCAATCAGTGGTAGTGGATATTGGTTTTTGATTGTCATCTTGTTTAACAGCCGATAGTCCTGTACTGGTCTGAGCTTACCGTCCTTCTTTTTGACAAAGAAGAATGGTGACGCCATGGGCAACTTGCTTGGTTGAATATGTCCTGTATCAAGATTTTCTTTCAGGAACTCATCCAACTGCGCTTGTTCATCCTGGTTTAACAGATAAATCTTGCAATCTACTGGTTTGGATCTGGGTATCAGTTCGATCACATGATCCCAAGGCCATCGTGGTGGTAGTTCATCAAAGATTTCTTTTTCAAACACTTTCCTATGTCCCAGATAGTGTTTTGGTACTACATCCACTAAGGATCGCTTTGTAGCAGTTGCTGCCTCCTTGGCTATGATATCCATCGCTACTGATTGTGTCCATAATTCTGGTTCTCCAATGTGCACTGCTAGTAGTTTTTTGCCTTCCCCCAGAGGCTCCATAGGATTGACCTCCTCCTCTGGTTTGTTAACCTTGGACCTATTCCAGCATGTTCCTGGACATTGGCTAAACGTCACCTGTTGATGCCTCCAGTCGATTACTGGATTATGCTTCTGTAGCCAGTTGTATCCAATGAACAAATCCGTTTTGCCCAATCTTGCCACTCCACATTCAATAACCTCCTCATGGTCACTGATTCGCAACTTAAATTGCGTCATGAATTCCAGGCTCCCCATGGCATTGCAGGTCCCATCCGCATTGTAAACAGACATTGGTCTTAGCATCTTGCACTTGTTTAATTTGTGTCGTTCCACAAATTCATCATTCATGCATGTGCCCATGCAGCTGGAATCCAGTAATGCCTGGACCTCAATGTTATTTCTGGTGTCCATAGTAGTAATGGTTGCCTTGAGGTTCATTTCCTGCTTGCCTGTGGCTTTTACTATCTGACTTCTTAAATGCATTAGATTCCATAATGCATCTTGTTCAGATAGTCAGTTTAGCTGGTCCACAAGCCCTTCAGTTACTTCATTAACGCATTTGTTGTGAACCCATTCCCTTAGGCATTGCACAGCTGTTGCTTTGTCCTGTTGCCAGATTTGTTGTAGCACCCATTCAGAAGACCAGGTTCTCAGTCTTGGTTTTGCACTCATACTTAGGTTTCTCACTCGGTGAATTTGTGACCTGCACTCATATAATAATTCTGGTAGTACTATACAAGAGTCCTTGTCTGAGCTAGAAACCTTTGGAGCCAGTAGTGCTGAGCGCACTCCTACTGGCTTCCACCAAAACCCTTTGCTTTTCCCATCTCTTCCCATTGCTCCTCTGTGAGCTCCTCTATCCACACTTCCCTCATGCACCCTTTTCCTTTCTCAGTGCACATGTATTGTTTGGGTTCTTTGCAGTCGGCCTTGAAGTGACCTGGTTTTCCACAATTGTAACAAACACATTCCTTGCATTTAGTGGCATCTACATCCATTGCATCGGGATCTGTTGTGACCGGTTTGTACGTGGTGTAAAGGCCATTGTGAGGCCAACGTGTCTAACAGTGTTTGGCCAAAGGGGCTACTGAGGTCGCCAAAGGGTCACCGATGCGTACGGCAGTGCCAAAGTAAGGCAGTACTGAGTTAGAGAGAGAGGAACAACGATGGTGTCGCCGAGCAAGCTGTGAGTATATCTGAGAAAGAGATAAAGACCGTCAGGTGTATATTGCATCCATATGCTAGAAACATACTGGTTTATATACTACTTGACATGAGGCTTACCTGCGGCGATGCTCATACACTGTGTCCCATGGTCCGTGTGTGTCCTATTGTCCTGCTGCTTCCAATATTTGCCTGGTTGGTGGGTTTGTCCCTTGGCTGCATGTCTGATGCTTGTTGGCACAAAGGTTTGTGGTTTGGTGATAGCCAGCATGTGTGTCGGTAACTGCCATAGCCTGGACATTGTGTACCAGTCGGCTTCGGCTGTCAGCTCCAATGTAGCCGGACCTGGCACATTACAGTGGTTGACTTGGCTGGTTTTTCTATTGGTTTCTCCTTATATGTGGTGAAGCCAGTTCGTCCCCCATATGCTTTCTTTGCTCGCTGGTATGCCTTTGCCAGTTCCACCACCTGATCTTGAATTTCCCTCAGGGTCGCATTAGCGGGTAGATTTCCGTGTTGGATCAATTCTTGTCCCAGGGCTGGATTGATGTGATCCTTGAATAGATCAATCAAGGCCTTGCCATCCCATCCTGATAATGGTGCCTGCACATTGAAACAAATGATGTAATCTTCCACCAGTGAACCTCCTTGCCTCAGGGCTATGAGCACCGCCGTAGCTTCCTCCTGCGTTTCTGTGGACATGAAGAAATCATGCATTTCTTCCTTGAACCCTGCCCAGCTAGTGAAAGGAAACTTATGACGCATTGCTCTTTGTACTACCATGCCTCCAGCCATCTCCCCATTGTTCAATTGTTGATAGGTGAGATCTGATGACCATCCATCCGTCCTAACTCCCATCTCGTATTCCTCCCACGCTTCTTGCCACTGTCAGAGTTTAACGCTTGCCCAATCACCAGCCCTGTTATTATCCCCACCCTTGATTCAGTAGAGACAGATTGAGATCTGCCTTCCTAATTGGGTTTCTCTTGCCAGGGTGAAGTAGGTTTGCATCTGTCAGCACCATGAGTTGACATATCAAGGGTCTCCTTGGTAGTAGTCCAGCATTTTGGCTTTAGTGAGTGGTGATGGTTCGGGTCTTGGATTTACTCATCTCCATTCATTGATTGCGTCCGCTATTACTGCCGCCACTGCGTTTGCTGTGTCTTGCTGTCCCCATTCCAGCTGCTCAATTTCTTGGTTTTGGGCTGTTACATCTGCTACTGTGGTACCTGCAGGATGTCTGACTTCAATATGTTCCAGGTCCTCAGTATTCACGTGCCATCTCCATCCCATTATAGCATTGTATAATCGGTTGATCATTTCTCCACTGTATATGAATGCTCCAAATCTCTTGTACCCCATGCCTGCTGACATGATCATTGATAGTTCATTCCATCCTGATACTCCATCAGATGCTTTTTCGATGTGGTAACAGTCTGCTACTCTGTATGTCTTGCGAACCCTGACTGTGACATCAGCGTCCCTTAGGCTAGGGTCCCATGCTATAATTTCATGGACCTGTGGGTATGCAGGCCACATGTACTCGTTCCAATAGCATCGCTTAATTAGGACTAGGTAGCAGTATCCTGGGACATCCAGATGTAGCTTGGTTTTATTGCTAGGGTGTCGTTGACATGGGTATGGGTATGGCAATGTGAACTCCTTATCGACTTCTCAGCGCCAGTTATTAATAGCCATGACTGCATGATCTTTGTAACCCTGATTTTTAAATTGTTTGGGTTTTCCCAGATCAATCCATTTCTCGGCCTTGGCAATCTGCGCTTGTGCCTTTCAGGCTCGTTCCTCAATTCATGTTTTGACATCCTCACTGACCCATGGGATTGTAGGATCTTTTTCGATCCAATCGTCGACCTGTTGGATAAAACCATTATGCCATGTGTGATCTGCGCCCATTGTTCTTGTCAAGGACTTGCTAGGTCCAGAATGACTTATGACAGCCTGCGAATATGACATTTTTGGGACTAAAGATGTTTTGGAACTTTTGAACGACTTCTGGGAATTAGGCACCGATTGAAAAACAATGAGATCATTGCCGTTTTCGGTTTTGATTTTCCCAGACCACCCAGGACCACCTTCTTGGCATATTTGCCATTTTGTTCGAGATCTTCCAGATCTGCCCACATGTATACATCATCCTTGTATTTTCTGATGGCTGCCTCCTCAATCATGTGGTACACCCCATCTTCATCAGTGTCTTGGATTGCAAATCTTGCCTTTGTATCCCTAAGCTCTGGTTCCCATGACAAGATGTCTTCAAGGGTTGGATACCCTGGCCAATAGAATTTGTTATAGAATAGCGTCATATAACAATAACCATCTCGTCACCATGGTGCATCCTTGGGAATATCTGTGGTGTATTGGCTCGGTAACTGCGGAGGTTTCAGGATACTGACCCATGATCCTGTGAAGTTGGGTTCTTCTCCTAACTGTTTTAGGAACATGTCCATGTGGATCAGTGGCATGGTAACCGTGACTTCCCCTTTTGGCGTGAGTATGGGTGTCTCTTTGTGCTCCTGCTTCCTGAGGTATCCATTTAGATACGGATCATATCTAATTCCAGTGACACGCTCAGCATTCTCTTTTCGGTCCTGCATGTGTTGCGCTTTTCCAGAACTGATGTTCCCATTTGCCACATGCATCAATCAGTTCCGTTCTTTTGCCAATAGTGTCAACCTGTTGTGCTGTAATGTGATCACATCAAACCCTAGTAATAATAACTTGATGTTTGATGGCGTATTGAAAAGAGCCTCCCAGACCAGTGATTCCTCCTCGTAGTTTTCCAGCAGGTCCTCCAGGGTCTGCCCTTCCTTCTCGATCTGTATTAAGTACACATGGTACTCCTTTTGTTCTCTTGCTGACTTTCGGCGCTGTTTGAGGAGCGCTTCCCACGCCTCCTCCTGCTCCCTGATGGATTCTTGCTTGGCCACCCAGGCTTCGCGCTCCCAAATCCATTGTTCGCAGCATGACTGCCATCGTTGTTCCTTTTTCCATGCCTGCCACATGCAGACGTGAGCATCACACTGTCAGTTGTTGGTCTGTACAGCTGTCTTGGATGATTTCTTTGGTTCTGCACATCCCTGCCCCCAATCGAGCTCGAATACTAGCCCGACTCCCATCAAGGACAAACCAGCCCTTGGTAATACATAGTTGAAGGGACCCTTCATGTTGCCTAGTGTTGAGAAATCTGCCCCTAAGCCCAAATGCCCCTTTGGGCTATTTCCTTTTGTAGATAGATCTCCATGTAGAGTAGATCTAATCTTTCCTTTCTTTATTTAGAATAGACACAAACATGTACAAATACATAAAATGTATATAAGGACTGTAGTTTGCATCAATAAAGTCAGTTGCTCTTTCTTGCCCACCAGCATGTAAGTGAGCTCTCCTACCTCTGGTAGCCTGGTCACTGGTTGCAGCTATGAGCACACCTTTGGCACTTCCACTAGTGCATCCATTGCCACTCACAGCACATGGTGTGCAGCTCAACAGGTTATGGGCCCCAGTTAGCAGCCTTTGGCACTACTATGGTCATTGTAGCTCTGATTGACAAAGAGTAATGGGTATGTTGCCTCTGTGCACAATGCTAGACCCTATCTCTATAATCATCAGTTCTATGGCAATATCATACTAGTATAACCAGACCATACTACCTAGTTACCACGTCAACATCTAAAGGATACAATGATGATGAGTAAAAAGAAAAAGCACTAACAAAAACAGTTTTTTAGCACTACTATCTGTTCTCTAACTCAGAAATATGTCCTCCAAATCTACTGGCATTGACTCAATCCCTGTCTTCTCTGGCGTTGACTACCGCATCTGGTCCGAAAAAATGAAATCTTTCCTTCTCCACATTGGCACATGGGCCACTATGACAGATACATTCCCTCAACCATCTGAACCAACTTCCATTGAGATTGCTGCTGGTTACACTATTGCTGAATATCATAGGGATAATAGGGAATGGAGAAAACTTAACAACACAGGCCTCGGAGCAATCCACCTCAAAGTCTCTGATGCAATCCAATGACACGTAGCTGATAAAACTACCATGGAAGAAGCATGGAATGCTTTGAAAACCGCTTACAAAAAAGCATCTCCAGCCCAGATCTTCGCTATGTTCCAGCAAGTGACATCCTTCCAGCTTTCTGGAAAAGACCCTGTCCCAGAAATAGAAAAACTCGGATCACTCTTTGCACATCTCAAGGAGGATGGAGTGGACATCCCTGACTTCATGCAGGCTCTTCTTTTGGTGAAAGCAATTCCAAAAGAATGGACAGCCTTGTCTATGACAATCTTCCAGATCTATGGAACAGATAAATTTTCCTTCAAGACACTATTCATCAGCATTATAGGAGAATACAGGCGCAAATATTCTATGCAGCCACCTCCTCAATGAGATCAAGCAAATAAGATCAGTGGAGTTAAACAAAAGGAGCAGGAAGCATCATGGAAAGATCAGAAATCTGACCAGCCTAAAGGAGACACTTCCTCCGAGTCACAGAGATCTAGGGACAGATCTCAGTCACGTCAGCGTGGATGCCAAGGAGGAAAATTTAAGTGCCAAGCACAGGAAGCAGAAGCTCCTGTTTCAGAAGAGAATGCTGTTGAGATCATATCTCCAGCTATTATTGAATTGTCAGATGCAGCCTGAAAAGTCGCAGATTCCCGTTTTCCCCCTGCAACCAGATTTATGGGACGATCCACTTCTGGATAAGGAGTGTGGCAGTGATCTAATGACACCTGATCGCTAGCAGCAAGAATTGGGGTGACACCAACGATTGGCTCCCTCAAAATTCTTGACAAAATGACAGAGGATATTCCCTCTCAGTCCATTGAACTGCTCATCAAGCGGATCAAGATAAGCTCTCCTCAGCCAGAGGATGATGTTCCTATGCCACCACTCTTCTCTGATGACAAAGATGCTGTCAGCCTGGGAGACGAGGACAACCTGAAGTACATCATGTCACATATTCATGAGAATATTACTAACTGCAGCTCACAGCACAATGATGGTATAAAAAATGTATTAGATTTAGAATCAATACATTTCTTTTCTCATGTCTCGAATTGTGTGAAATGTCAGAATAAGGAAATGAAACCTTGGATCTTAGATTCAGGAGCATCATTACATTTTACTCATGACATTGATGATTTCTACTACTACTGCCCATTAGCTTCTAAGTGCTTTGTACAAACAGCCACTAAAGGAAAAACACTCCAGATCATTCGAGTAGGTACCATCATGGCATCATACCAAATAGATGGAAAAGAAGCTATTAAGTTTCTCAGACCAGTTTTCTATATTCCGCATATGGATACGAAGCTATTGTCAATGGGAACTTTCCTGATTCAGGGATATTCACTGTCAGGAGATCTATCGAAAATAGATCTAATTAATGAAGACAAAATCATTCGGTTCACTCCACATCCTAAAGGTCAAACTATTTTTTGGCTCGATTCAAAAATTGTCAAAGACTCAATTAACACTGTCACAAAAACTCCAGATTACTGGATATGGCATAAGTGCCTTGGTCATCCCCAAGAAGCAGCTATCAGAAAGGGAAGGAATACCTTATCTGGAATGCCAGATGTTTCAATTCCAAAACAGCGCCACATCTGTCCTGGTTGTGCAAAAGGAAAAATGCATAGCAAACCCTTTCCTGATTCAGAAAGTCGAGCAAAGGCTCCTTTTGACTTAATCCATTCAGACCTAAAAGAGTTATCCAAATTATCATATCACAAATACAAATATTTTGTGACATTTATTGATGATTTCTCAGGGTATCTATGGATTGGCCTACTATGAAAAAAATCAGACACAACCCAGGCTATTGCACAGTTTGTAGCAACTATAAAGAATAAATTTGACAAAACACCAAAATCTTGGAGATATGATGGTGGTTCAGAATTTTTGAAATCTGAATGACAATTTAAAGATTTGGGGATCGAGATTCAAACTTCTCTCCCTTATCAAGTGCAGCAAAATGGTCGCACTGAAAGAATGAACCGAACCATATGGGAAAAGGCTCAATCTTTGTGATTTGATGCCTGTTTACCACCATCATGGTGGGAATTTTCCCTGGAACATGCAGTATTTCTATACAATAGAACACCTATGGTGTGCCTTAAATGGCAGACGCCTTAGTTTTCTTGAATAAAGAAAAACCAAACATTTCAAACCTACAGGTGTTTGGATGCCAAGCCTATGTTTACACTCCTGAAGAGCATAGAAAAACAAAACTTGAACCTAGATCTGAAATGATGATCTTTCTAGGTTTCAAACAAGAGATGAAGGGTTTCAAATTCATGAACCCTAAAAATAACACCCTTGTCATGGCAGCAACAGCTATCTTTGATGAAATGTGTTTTACTAGGTGTCCACATGAAACAGAAAACCCTAGCTTTACCAATCCTGAGAATGAGTTCGAGGATCTTTCACCCTCTGAACCTGCAGATGAGCCACCATTTGAACCATTGAATAACAATGACCAGGATGAAGACCCTGTTGAACCAAAACTTGGTCCAGACAATGATGACTCAGAAGATGAGTCAAAAATTCAAAATGAATAAAATCAGGAAGAATCTTCAGACAAAGATTTCTTTGATGCTGAACCATCATGTCCTCAAAGGGAAAGGTGACTGGTAGTCAGACCAGATAATGTATATGGAGACAGAACTCCAGCAGAAATTGAATCAATGGACTGTAGGAAACGTCTTCCACAATCAGAAAGGGTCACTATGAATCAATTGCTATTGCAGGCCATCCCACACAATGATAGTATGGTGAATCCACTAATTCCTGAACATCATAGGGATATAATCCACTTACCAGTCAGTGAGAGAAATGATTGGTATGCTGCTGAGAAAAAGGAGTGGAATAAACTCCTTGAGTGCAGAGTAATCAAAGAATTACAATATCTCCCTGAATGCTGTAAGGCTATAGGTTGCAGATGGGTTTATGACCTAAAAACTGATGGTCAGAAGAAGGCATGCTTAGTCGCCCAGGGTTTTTCCCAAATTGACGGAATAGATTATGATGAAATCTTCTCACCTGTTGTCAGATATGAAACAGTGCGGTTAATGCTTGCTTTGAGTGCATTAGAAAATTTCCATATATCATTCCTTGATGTCACATCAGCATTCCTGTATGGAACATTACATGAAGAGATCTTCATGAAACAACCCCCTGGTTTTATAGTTCAGGGGAAGGAAACTCTAGTATATCATTTACTCAAAGTGTTATATGGTCTAAAGCAAGCAGCCCTTGCATGGTGGTGCTCATTAGACAAATCTATGGAAAAAATGGGTTTCAAACGCATCTACTCTGATGCCAGAATTTTTGTCTTCTCTGTTAAAGGTGAAATAGTCATTGTGATGATTTATGTGGATGATTCCATCTTTATGGGATCAAACAAAACAATTGTCCTTGCAAAAAAGAAGGAGTTTATGCAAGTCTGGGAATCTTGAGATCTTGGAGATCTGGAGGATGGTGGAGATGGAAAAACCTTTCTTTCAATAAACATAAGAAGGGTTGGAAAGAAGATCTTTATTGATCAGAAACCTTACCTTATGAAGGTTTTGAACCGTCTTGGAATGGAAAAAGCTACAGCTAGTAATACTCCCATCCCTCAAGATTATGCTCCTATCAAATATACAGGATCTGTTGATGCAAATTTACATTCCAGATACCAATCTGTTATTGGATCATTACTGTATCTAATGCTCGGTACCTGACCTGATATCTGCTTTGCAGTTATCAAGATGTCACAATTTTCTGTGAATCCAACCCTTGAACATTATAACAAGGCAATTGGAACTACCTGGTCGGTACCACGGATTATTGTATCCAATATGATGGGAACTCCAAAGAATGTCTTGCAAGTTTTACCAACTCAGACTGGGCATCTGATAAGAATGATAGAAAATCCATGTCAGGGTTTTTCACATGCCTGGCGAGTGGGATTGTGTGATGGACATCAAGATGGCAGACTTCAGTGTCGCTGTCATCAATGGAAGCAGAATATATTGCGTTGTCAGAATGCACCCGTAACAACTTCTGGATAAAGAGTTTATTCTCTGAAATTCAGTATCCCTTAGGAATTGTACCTATCTATGGGGATAACATGGGATCGCTATTCATTGCGCAGAATCCTGTAACAGAAAAAAGGTCCAAGCACATTGACATTAAATATCATTTTCTTCGCAACCTTGTGGCTGACAGAGTTGTCGGCCTATTCTTCATCAAAGGAAAAGATAACCCAGCTGATATGCTGACAAAAAACCTGGGACGGATCTTGTTCCACAAATTCCTACCTATGCTTGGGTTAATCAAATCTGCATAAATCATGTTGGCCCTGGAGTAGGGCCTTAAACTGCTTCTTTCTTACTATCGGAGACACACACGCAACACTTTACCACTTTTGGTAAAAATAAGATTATGGGTAAAAAGCAAGGCTCTAGTAAGAAACAAACCATCCTTACCATTGGAGGGCACTCCAATGTTGGACATACCTGCACAGGTTTTTTCCACTGCAATTGTCCTGTTCATCCTCCTCCTCCACCATCGCTCCCACACACCAAAATTACCATGTCCCCTGCAATTGCCATGTGGATAGATCATGTCCAGGCTGGGCAAGATCCATGGACTCTGCCTGAAAAAGCATTTTGGGCTTGGCAGCTATATGAGCAGTGGAAAAGGGAAGGACAATTGGGACATCTTTCTTTTGATGATTTCTAGAAATAAAATCATCACTTTAATCAATAAAGGCTATAAGCATGAGCCGCTCATCATCATCTCCTGGTATTGATTATGGGGGGTGTTGAGAAATCTGCCCCTAAGCCCGAATGCCCCTTTGGGCTATTTCCTTTTGTAGATAGATCTCCATGTAGAGTAGATCTAATCTTTCCTTTCTTTATTTAGAATAGATGCAAACATGTACAAATACATAAAATGTATATAAGGACTGTAGTTTGCATCAATAAAGTCAGTTGCTCTTTCTTGCCCACCAGCATGTAAGTGAGCTCTCCTACCTCTGGTAGCCTGGTCACTGGTTGCAGCTATGAGTGCACCTTTGGCACTTCCACTAGCGCATCCATTGCCGCTCACAGCACATGGCATGCAGCTCAACACCTAGAAGATCTTAGATAGATCTCTGTTGCCTTTTCTTCAATATTGCATGCTTCCTAATGCGTATATTCTATGCTGCAGTCAATAATGCACCCACACGCAATTCTTCGATTTAATTCCACCAACTGACTCAATAGCGTGGTGCCCGGCACTTCACTCAGATGTCCTCGTGCTCAGATCGATAGATCCAATACATAATTGGTATTCTGAGACTGTATGCCTTGATACATGGCATGCCACCAAGTTGTCTTCATGGGTTCCACCCACTATTCCACAGTACTAGTGTAGGTACCCGATTTGACCCTGCCTGGTCTACTAATTGGCAAAGCCCCTACTCTTGTCTAGCACTGTTGTGTTGCCTAGTAATTAAGGCTGCTTGTGGCCACGTGTCGCAACATGCACAAGGTCAGACGTCTGTTTGAGAAACTTGGAAAGGCTTCAATGCTGTGAGTGACAGTGAGCAAGATGTGCTCGGTGCTGTAACCAACGATGAAGGGTTTAGAAGTAGTAAAGACTCTAGATTATGTTAGGACAAGCCAAACACAACCCAAAACCCTCACAGAGAAAAGAGAGAGAGTGATGAGAGTTTATTAGACACAATAGAACAGTAAGCTGTGTAAGAGCAAACTATCTAGAGTCTTAAGGACTCCTACCTACAGACACACCACCTTATATACCTTTGCACACTGGTCCGTGCGCACAGGCTGTGTAGCCCTAAGGCTATGTGTGCGCAGCAATGGAACCCATACTCCTGCTCTAGACTGCTCTGGCCCCTATGAGTCAATACAACTCAACCATCATCCATATCTCTTGATCTGATCGGTGTTCCCGTACAGCCACCTTGCTGACATAACCCTAGACCATCCTGACATAGGGGTGCGAGCCTCCTTCCATAAGCATTGATGTGTCCATAGCTTCTTGAATAAAATAGAGAAAAATCCAGAAAAATCATTAGGTCATAACACAGACCATGGCCAGTCTAGGATAGATTGTGACACAGTAGAATAGAATACTGGGTGAGAGTAAACTATCTAGAGTCTTAAGGACTCTACCTACAGACACACCACCTTATATACCTTGAACATTGGTCCTTGTGCACAGGCTGCATAACCCCAATGCTATGCACATGCAGCAATGGACCCAGACCCCTACTCTAGACCCACCTGGCCCCTCTTGATCTAATGTGACTCATCCTGAGTCATCCATACAGTGACTCACAAAACTGTTCCAATGTTTAGTGAGTTTGCATTAACAGGCTTGTGGTGTATGAAATAAATTACATAAAAGTGTGGGAAAATCAGAACACATAGTCTTACATGTATATAATT